>JBBPSV010000383.1:0-19758 GCA_038093795.1 Retiboletus fuscus
GAGTCAGTTAGCCATCAATCAAAGCATCACCGATCACACTCCAAGACGCCTCATGGGAAGGGAAAGCATACCGCGAGAGGGAAAAATTCCCTCCACAGGATTGAACACTACCTGGGGGAGTCCAGCGTGGATAAGGAGGACGACCATGCGCCATATATGAGGTTAGCTGTGGGATGACCCAGCCCTATTAAATACTGATCCACCTATAGGGGTGAGCGGCATAGGTATCAACCAGGAAACGTGACACACATCACCATACCTGTACCGCCTGGTTCGGATGATGATCTGCTCCCTTCTCAAGATCCGCCCCACCATCGCGCCCGAAATGACACTCCCTGTCCTCGCAGATTACATGCTGGTAGCCCAAAAATGGGCCCGACCTCTGCTGGAAGTGACACACAGAGCTGAAACACACCAGATGTAATAGGGAGAACCATGCAAGATCCAGATCACTCCAATGAACGTAACGCCAACATTGCCCGATCAATTACAACAGCCGGTACCATGGAGGATCACGGGGAATCCATGGGTGTTACTGGCCGCGGTGCTACCAGCCAATCCAGGTCTGTTCATGATGCAAAGCAACCAGGTGCAAATCCATGGATTACTGGCCATGATAAGGCCAACCGATCAGCGGCTCTTCATGATCCAAAGCCATCAGGTTCAAATCCGCCTGTCCTGAAATCAGCCATGAAGAAGCCCCCCACATCCCAGGAACATGCTAATGCTATTACGACTGGTATTGAAAGTACGTGTTCATATCTCAATTTTTACTAATATGTCAATTGATGTCTGGACAGGTCACCACGTGCAGCCATCTTCAGAGGGAATGTCAGAGCGGCATTCAACCCGTGTACGCAGGACTCCTGCACCCGCAGATGCAGATATTTCGATCCCAGAGAAAAGGACTCCGCGAAAGCAGAAAATCACAGGAATGGGTGAGACATCTAAGAAGCAAAGAAAATAAGTTGTATGCAGCATTGATGATGATACCCAATTAGAACACATTTCGTTTACTATGTTTTCTGCGTATTGAATGATGAATCATATTCGCTATATTCTGCGCTAACTATGGACATACACAACTGCATTACACTAATTAGGTGGTTGGCGGGAGAGCAGTCACTGCAGTCAATGGTGACTCTTCAGCTCTGAGGTCCTTTCACTGCACCTCATTTCCCGCAGGACTCTGCGTTTTCTCCATCTGCCATTGCCACATCCTCCACAGTTTCCTGCACTTGCTCACCATCAATCTGCTCTCCACTCTTGGATTCCCCCTCATCCAGACCACGATGCGATTCATCCGCCACTCTCTCCTGATCTCCAGCTATGTCCATCTCCAAATCTCCTTCCCTACGCTCATCCTTCCCATCCACTAGCGCAATCGCCTGCACTTCCGGCTCAGCATGGAAACTGCTCATTGAGCCCTCGTCGTCGGCGACGGATAGAGTTGCGATGGGCGGCAGGAGATCTGCGGGTACTAGAGGCGCTTCGCCCACTTGGGATGTAGGTGAGGGTATTGGCGGATTTGATCGCGGTGTTGCACTCGTCTGCGCTGATATTGTTGCAAGAACCACCAAGCTTGACTCTTCTGTCTCAATTACTGGCGGTGGGCTGAGGGTGATTGGAGCTTGAGTGGAAGTCGCCGAATTGGTTGCTGCAGATGTCGGTTCCATGGGACTGCTGCTGGCTACATCCACGCCTCCTGCAAGTGACCTGACCGCAAGCAAGCGGGCTGTCTCAGTGACCCGCCCCATTGCTTCAACTGTGACCTCAAGCTCAAACACGCGCTTCTCAAGTGCCTTGTAAGGCTCTAGGATGCGCTCAAGCTCCTCCCTTATGATCAAGGGAGAGCCCGCCACGCTGAACGCGGGTCCTGGATGAAGACCTGCTTCGCTAGTTCGGGGGATGTTGGTAGATGAGCCTGCGGGTGTGGCAGCCTGCCGAGTAACTGACCTCGGCCTTGAACGAATCACGACTGAAACTACATATGCCGCAAGATGTCAACAACAGGTTTATATTGCATCCTATGGACTACTTACCTTTGGGCTTGCAAGGCGGGTTTTCCTTTACACTCGCCGTTGCCTTTGCACCCTCTGCATGATCCGTGATGGGGATGTTTCTTGCCGATGGGTTTGCAGGCTGCGACTTGATAGGCTGCGATTTGATTGGGGGTCGTGATGATACGCGTTGGTGCTTTCGGGGAGGTGATGGAGATCCATGTCATCATTTAGAGGGACCGGCGACTGGTTGAGGTGATCCATGGGGACGGGAAGCTCTTCGGGTCCGCTTTCATGGTGGTGGTGATGTCGGAGGGACACTTTGGGTGGGCTGAGAACGAGCAGGGCCGCGACTAAGAGCATGACCCCTTGGTCCAGCGTACTGGCAGGCCTTCTTTCTGTTCCTGCACATCATGCATGACCCACCAAATTCACTGAGCGTGCACATAACTCGGGCCTTGACACATGTTGTGTATGCGAAAGGCTCTTGAGCCTCGGGGGAGCAGCTGGGGTACTTGCATCGCTTTTGCCTAGTCTGGCCGCCAGCATCCTGACCACGCACTCTGGGTTTGGAAGACATGGCAGGACGACCGCGGGTCACGTCTTCATCGTCATCATCGTCGTCGTCGCAGTTGTCACTCTCGGTGTGGCAGGTGTTGGTGTTGGTGTCTGCCCCATCCTTATAACCATCTTCCCCCTGTGATCACACTGCCACTAAATGCGGATCACGGGGCTTGCACGTCATCACCTGGAGGGGCCTGCAGACATGCGACCACCCACACTCGACTTGATGTTCATCGGCTTCTCTCTCCTTCTGCTTTCCTTGCGCCTTGGTACTCTTCCCACCACCTTTCTCATTTTCTCTGTTGCCGCTTCCTTCCTGTACCTTGTCCTCCACGGCTGCAGATCCACCACCATTCTTTGCCAACGTACCTTGGCCCATTTCACCTCCATCCACCTGCATCAGCCCATCCTGCCGGCGTATCATCCAGGGATGGTCTGCAATGGTTTTTTCTTCACAGTTGACGATTGCGTCCCAATCAGGCCATAGTCGGCCAGGCCCACGCCAATAACGGTTGATCACGGGTAACAGGTTCGGTACTATCATCGCGAAATCAATGACGGATCGCACAATATCCTATCATTTGTGAGATTATTGTGAATATATGAAACAGCTGCGTACCATTTCCAGTTCGATTGACATGCACGCAGTTTCCCAGGCAGACCTTCCACCCTGGTAGACATGTTCTTTGAAAACCTTCTGGATGCTTTCTTCGGCTGTAGCGATGATCCTGTTGGCAACGGATGTCTTCATCGTGATGTGGGAGTTGAAGAAAAAGAGATGAGGCATTGGACTCCTTGTTGTAGGTTGAGTGATTGTGGCGAACGATGCGTTCAAAGCGTTCTTTCCCACGATTCCGCCAATTCTTACATTTGTGGGTCCTCCTGCGGTGTCATCGACGCGCATCGGGTTTTGAACTCCGCATTGTTCACAACTCTCGTTACAAAACTCTATAGTGGCTGCCAACCTCAACTCACATGAAGTCCCACAAGCAAAAGGTGTGATTTGCAATGATGTGTAAGTCGGCAAGTATCATTTGTGAGATGTCGCTGATGTTTTCATTTGTAGCCGATGTCTATGTCATATCCGACGAACCATCAACACCACCTGTGAAAACCGATGCAAACCGTGGAGGGCGCAAACGTACTATAAGCAAGGATACTCGCACAAGGCGAAAGAGGATCCGCTTGCAAGATCAACCGCCCACACCAACCATTGAAGATGCCAAGCCCTTGAGCTCCCGCAATGTAGTTAACACGATACAACAACTATGTGGGTTGGCAATTCCACCACCACCTACCGACTCTTCCGATTGCCTCATGGATCCCCAGGAATCTTTGCGCGGTCCAGCTGTTACGCTTGGCCCGGGTAGGGTCGAGCGTAGACTCAAGGGGGTTCTGGGACTAGGGGAGTACCAGCGTTCTTGATGCTACGGTACGACTAAGAACCTTCGGGCGAGGTATCTGCTCATGGAGAGCACGCTCAGCGTCGAAGGATACGATGAGTCCGAGGAGGACAAGTCTTATCCCAGTCTTGGGAGATCGAGCATAGGAGTTATCTCAAGAGTAGAATTGAGTAGCTCTAGCTTAAGGAATACAAGCGCAGAGGCTACAGTTTATATATGCAGGTCATGGAAAGTCATAGAAACCCGTAGAAGAGACGGGTAAACGAGGAATGAAAAGAGATGTGACTCGGGGAAGCATAAAGACTTGGGATGAGTCGAAACGAGTCACATCTGCTGCGGATCTGTTGATCGGTGTCGATCAGAAGCAGCTGTCTATCAAAGATTATCATGAAACAGAGAAGTGGCCGGAACGGCCCAAAGCGACAATGACAGCGGGGTCATTAGTCGGAAATGAAAGAGAGATGCGGTCCGTGGGAATATCAACCTACGTGCCATACGGGAGTAGTCTGGGTAGCGCCAGACGAGATGGATAGCAATCCATCGAGGCTAAGCTAAGTGAAAGAAAAGAAATAAATAAACAGGGCCAGGTCAACTCGTAACATTACCCCCTTCTTACGCTCCTCAATGCCACTTGAGGAATTTAGAGGTCGATGTAGCCCCCGTTGGGGGAACCAGTGACGTTAGCATAAGCCGTGTCGTCCCATATGTCATCCATAAAGTCGAGTTCTGGTTCGTCCTGAATTCGGGACGCAAGCGGGCGAGGTCATGGACGGTGCGACCTTCGCGAAGAACGAGAGGAACTAGAGGATTGGGAGGATGAGGACGGGGTAGCTGGGCGGGGACGACGGCGGAGTGGGCACTGGTTCTGAATGTGTCCGGGGCGCATGCGGAGACAGAACGGGCACTTGTACTCTGGGCAGTCAATGCACCAGTGTCCAAGGCGGTGACAGTGAAAGCAGGACGCGTTGTAGAGGGGATGATCAGGACTGAGGCTGATCTCACCTTCATTCATGAGGTGAACCCGTTCGAGTCGATCGATGAGATTCACTTTGCTGGGGGATAGTGGGGATGACAACGCAGACGGCATCGGAGCAGTGGGCTCGGTGGGCGAAGGAACTAGAATAGTTTCAACTGGGAGTGCGGGTCGAATGGGAGGGAGAGGGAGGCCTGCTCTGGCTAAGTCCTGCGAATAGCATTCTATGTCAGCGACGAAATCCAGCATATCTAGCTGGTGCATGGCGGATAAGAGGTACGAGCGGATGCGGCGGGCTACAAAACGAAGCTGGGTGGAGAAGAACTCTGACTGGGCATTGGCGGAGGTAAAAAAAGCGATAGGGTCGTGACGAGAGACCTGTAAAAAGGCTAAATACAATGACTCAAGAGGGGAATCTACATCTAAGTGTGCCTGCATGGTGGCTGCGAGGCAGGAATCACGGAGGCGAGTCTGGAGAAGTTGTCCCAACTCGCAGGACAGCAGGTCGGACTGTAGAGTATATGCGAAACGGGGTACGTTAACAGAGAGAATGGTCTTGGGTTTCTCTTCCTTATCGAGGACAGAGGGCCAAGGAAGGGGTGTGGTGCTCCACCTGGGGGTGGCAGTGTTACTAGAGAAGTCGTTGGCCAGGACCATAGGAGGGTGAATGGTAGGACGGGTTAGTTCCTGAGCCAAGGGAGAAGAGTCATCGACTCCCTCGAGGGAGGGGAGAGCGGAGTCAGTGAAGGTAACGGAGGATTCAGTGAGGGAAGACTCGGTGGACGGGGAGTAAGACATGGTGTTAATTGAAGACAGTGTGGTAGAGCTCGGTTGGTGATTCTCACGAAGAGACCAGCACGTAGAGTTCTAAGGAGGGAAGACCTTGGGGTGAAGCTTCTTATAGCTTCGAAGGATTGCTTGGGCATGTTTGAACTCCCATTCCGGGAGCCAGGAGTCATCAGAGGTGGAAAAACCGTGCCAACGGACGAGGAATTGCTGGTTGACAGCGGAGCCCCGGTGTCGTATGATTTTCTCGATTTCATATTGTTCCTCGCCATCGATAAGGTCAGGCGGGGGTGATGGGAAATTTGGGCCATGCACGGAGTTCTCCTTGTAAGGGGTGAGGAGCGAGGCGTGGAAGACCAGATGTATTTTCCACGTCTTGGGGAGGCGGAGTTGGTACGTGATTGGGGACAGTACCTTGACAATGGTAAAAGGTCCTTCATGTTTCGGGGCAAATTTCGGGTGAGTCAGGTTACATTTCAAATTTCTGGCCTCGAGCCAGACCTGATCACCTTTTTCGAACGGAGTGAAATTCTTCTTGTTTCTAGAAGCCATGACTTGCCTAGCTAGTTCATGTGCAGCAAGGGCTTCTTGGTGAGCAGCGGTGAGTTCCTTGATTCGATCTTCCACAGCGGGGAGATCCGTGAGTGGGAGGACGGTGGGGACCGGAGTGGGTTCATATCCCATCATTAGGTAAAACGGGGATTTACCGGTGATGGAATGGGGGTGGTGATTGTGAGCGAATTTGGCATGGATCAGCCGATCAGCCCATGTAATCGGGTTGTTCCCCGCAAAGATCCGTAAGTAAGTCTCGAGTTCTTGATTGATCCGCTCAGTTTCCCCATCAGTCTGAGGGTGATACGCAGTGGATAACGCAAGGGAACACCCGAGAAGCCTACCAAGTTCTTTTGCGAAGCGAGAAGCAAACTGGGGGCCTCAATCGGAGATGATCTTCTCATAGAGGCCGAACCGGGGGTAAACCTTCTTAAAATAGAGGACGGCGACGTCTTCCGCAGTGGCCGTCTTGGTAGTAGGGCAGAAAATAGCCCCCTTCGAAGATGCGTAGTCGGCCCAGACTATTACAGCCGTGAAGCCGTTGGACTCGGGGAGATCCGTGATCATGTCGCACGAGATCTGCTGGAAGGGGCGAGTGGTGGTGGACCGGTTGGGTGTGAGAGGAGGGGTCATGGGGTGGGTGTTGACCTTGTGCTGCTGGCATAGGGCGCAACCCTCGACATACTTGCGAACATACTGGGCCAAACCAGGCCACCAGAACTCACTCGCAACGAGCTGTCGAGTCTTAAGAAAGCCCGGGTGACCAGCAGACTCGTGGTCATGGCAGCGCTGTAGGATAGATTTACACAGTCCGTTAACTGGGGGAATGTAGACGCGTCCTTGGTAGGTTAGGACGCCGTCATGGAGTTGCCAGTCGCTAAGGCGGGAACGGAAGGCAGGAGGGACAGAGCCGTCAAAGGCCTGAAGGGTCTGGAGGTACAATGGATCGTCTTTTGATGTAGTCTTGATGTGATTCCAGAGGGCGGAGTCAATGAGGTGGACAAAGATGGAATCCAGGAGGAGGACTGTCTGTGTGTTGTCCGGTGTGTGGGCGAGGAAGTCCGGGCGGCGGGATAAGGCGTCCAGACCAGCAAGGAGGGATCCGGGGACATGGATCATCTTGTAGTCGAAGTCCGCGAGGTCTAATAGCCAGCGGGCTTGGCGACGATTGAGGTTCTGGGGGGCACGGAAGTAAGTGAGGTTCTTATGGTCGGTAAAGACTTGGACCGGTGAGGCGGAGCCGTGGAGGAGGTGCCGCCAGGACTTCAAGGCACGGATGATGGCAAGGAGCTCTCGGTCGTGGATGTCATAGTTTCATTCGGCGGGAGAGAACAACTGAGAGAGATAGGAACAGGGATGCCAGGCACCGTTTTCGTTGGTCTGGAGTAATATACCACCTGTGGCCACGCCAGAGGTGTCAGTCGCGATGGCAAACGGTGCGCTGGGGTCGGGAAGTCGAAGAACAGGCTTGGATAGGAAGAGCTCTTTAAGGCGACAGAATGTGGTTTCCTGTGGTGCATCCCAATGCCAGGGTTGGGTTTTCTTAGTAAGGTCGATGAGGGGGCGAGCAATGGTGGAATAGTCCGGGATGAATTGCCGATAATAGTTGGCGAATCTGAGGAAAGACCGGACTTCTTTAACGGAGGTTGGGGCAGGCCAGGAGGTGATCCCATCGAGCTTGACGGGGTCCATGGCGAGCTTCCCGGGAGACAGGATCATGCCGAGGTAGTCAACTTGATCCGTAGCAAAGGCACATTTGGACAAGTGGAGGTGAAGGTCGAGTTCTTCCATCCGCTGGAGAACTCTCTTGGTTCGTTCTGTGTGGAGTTGTTCGTCCGGGGAGAAGATGAGGAGGTCATCCATATAGATGACGAGCCATCCCTCAGAGATCATGTCTCTGAACGAATCGTTCATGAAACGCTGGAACGTGGCGGGGGAGTTAGTTATGCCAAAGAACATGACCATGGGTTCGAAGAGGCCCTTGTGAGTGAGGAAGGCGCCTTTCCATTGGTGTCCCTCCTTGATGCGGACGTTGTTGTAACCCCATCGGACGTCGAACTTGGTGAAGACCTTAGTGTCTTGCACCTTATTGATGAGGTCATCGATCCGGGGTAAGGGATATGTGTCCCGGATTGTCTGGTCGTTGAGCTTCTGATAGTCCATGCAGGGTCGAAGCTTGGGGTTGTTGTTGGCGTCGAGCTCTTTCTTCTGGATGAAGAAGAAAGGGGAGGCTTGGGGTGAGTTCAAGGGGCGGATAGCACCGGACCGGAGGTTCTCTTCTAAGAAGGCTTCGGTGGCTTCGCATTCCCGCGGGGATAGCGGATATAGCTTGCCGATCTTAGGTTCGAAGCCTTCTTTGAGGTTGATCTCGTGGTCGTAAGTCTGTTCCGGTGGGAGTTGTCCGATTGGTCGTTCTTCAAACACCTTTCGGAACTGCTCATACTCCGCTGGGAGGGTGACTTCTGGTTTCTTGTTGAATTCTGCTTGCGCCAGCTGCATAGCGGAGGTAATCTTGGCGATGACCGGAGAGCCTAGGGGGTAGAATCGCGATCCACACCATTGGATCCGGCCAATTCTATAATGATCGTGAGCTCTCTGGCAGAACTCACTCTCCATTTCTTCGTCGAGATATTCGTAGAGTCGGGCATGGTCAACACAGTTGACCTTAACTTGGCATGGTAGGGTCCAGTCGAAACTGGGTCTCTTGAATCGGTCGCTATATTCGGAGGTAGCGACATTGTGTTCCTGAAAAAGAACCTTGGATTGGTCGCAGGATTCTGGGATGTCGATCGTCTGTTTAGCCCAGTCGATCGTCGGGTTGGTAGAGCGCAACCAAGGGAGTCCGAGGATGACGTTCTCGCTTCCACAAGACATGACATGGAAGAGAACCTTCTGAGTGATCCCTCCGGTGTTGGCGTAGAGGGTACAAGTGAACCGGATTGCTCCGTGAGCGTTACTGGATTGGTTGACGTTCCGGACTGGGATGGGTTTCGGTAGTCGAGTGGTAGGGATCTTGTGCTTTCGCACGAAGTCCCAGTCGATGCAGGAGATATCGGCGCCACTGTCGATCAGGGCGCAGGTGTCAACAGCTTTGAGAGAGTGCACAGGTACGATGAGCTGAACTGGGATCTGCATAGATTTGCGAGTCTCAGATACTAGTACATTGGCACACTTAGGAGGAGTCCGCGTTGACGGGGTCCTCTGCTCTAAAAATCCTTGTGGGAGAAGGAGATTCTAGCTACTGACTCGGCTTTGTCATCGTCGTCTTCGCAGTCAGCTAGCTTGGGAAGATCATCCTTCTTCACCTTACGAGTTTTCCTGGGGTTCTTGGGCGAGTCGTAGACCTTGCACTCCTTTGCCATATGGCCGGTCTGGCAGCATCAGAGGCATTGGCCTTCCTTGAAACACTTCTGCCTTTCGGCTTCAGTGAGTTTGGGAGGAAGACGGACGGCATCGACGTCCATGGCGTCGGGGTCTTTCTCCTCCTTCTTAGAGTAGGTTGGTACGTATGAAGTACCGGGTTTCTTGTGTTGCTGCGCGATCCCTCGGGCTCGGCGGCAGTGAGAGTCGAAGAGGGCAACCTTCTTATACCAGTCGGCTACCTTGGTGGGGGGTTTCTCCATCCGGAGAACGTTGAACATCAAGTCTTCGGGTATACCCACAGAGTAATAGGAGACTAAGACCGAGTCATTGGTCACTCCTGCGATGGATACCTTGGACCTAAACTGTGCGGTGTAGTTAGCCAAAGAAGGGGAGTACTCGCCCTTCTTTCCGGGGATCATTCACTTGGTGGCAAGCCAGGTGAGCACGTTGGTAACCGATTCTGAATGGGAGAAAACTCCTTCGAATTCGGAAACGAAGTCGGACCACTTCCCGAGAGAGAAGCCTCCGCCGGAGATCTTGGATTCTCGGAAGGTATCAGCCCAAGTAGAAGCCGTACCTTTCTTCATGAAAGAGAGTGCATAGGCGATTCGCCTAGCATCGTTGTTATAGATTTCTGCGTTGATCGAGAGGTACAACTGTACCGAACGAAGCCAGGGCTTTGCTTTCGTAAGGTTTCCGTCGAAGTCCTCAGGGATTCCGAGGCGGATTTCTGTGGGCTTGGTTCCCATGACAGGAGTCTGGGGTTGAGGGGCTGGAGGTGCCGTAACTGGGAATATATGACCGCTTTGAGCGATCGGTGTCGGTGACGGCGGGGTGGGGCTACGAGGGATAACTGCGCCGGCTGAAAGCTGGTGGGACAGTAGTCTAGAGAGTTCTTGTGATTCTGCTTCCTCAGTGGGAGAGCGTTGTTACGATCGGTCCTATACGATGTCCCAATCTAACGGATTTTCGCTAAGTCTTCATATCTTATCTTATCTTCTTATCGCATCAACGGATGCTCACGCGCCATCTAATCATGGACGCTTTTGTTTGTTCGTGTTTACCTTTTTATAGAGTTTACTTTCTCTCCAAGTCGCACTATCCGGCAAGCACAGCCTTTCTCTTATCTTTCATTTCCGTGCTGTGCTTTGCTGTGCGCATTGCTTCTTTCATTTCCGTTATGCTTCTCTTCCATTCTATTCCTGTGCACTGCTGCGCATTACACATCATGCTTCTCTCTTAATCTCTGTCTCACAGCCTTATGCCTCATGCTGCCACATACTATGACCATATGTAGTTAGAAACCAAACATGTACATACAATACGTCCCGCTATATAAACCCAGAGAACTCGCTGGCTAACACCAGTCTTGTTCTTCTGGAGATTTCCCCAAAGTCTCTACACTAAGAGCAAAGCTCCCCGTCTTATCGCTCATACACTCTAGTCCAGTATAAGGACCACTACGAAGTCTTCGCGACCTAGTCTACCACTCTCGACGACGATCGCTCAAGTGCTAGTCATTTGGGTTGTTTCATAAGAACAAGACTATCAAAAGACTACCTTGCACAAGTTCACCCCACGTCTTTTACCTTTCACCTCCACTAAACGTTTTAGTGCGACCAAGTACGTTCAAGGGTCTCATCTCTACAGGCCGCCAAGTTTTACGTAGCGCAACCAGTGTCTTACGCCGCATCTGCCGCCTTCCCCGTCAAGGAGGAGGAGTTAGATTTCGTACTCGACGTAGGGTACGCGTTTACCTCAGAAGACGAAGAATTCGACGAGTTGAAGAAGGAGGAGGAGAATCCCACCCCCGTCCTATTAGCATCATCTCGCCACCCTTCCGAGCTCCCCGACTACGATCCGAATGACGACGGATCGGACATCGACTTTCCATTTCTCTTCAGCATAGGACAGAGGAGGTCGCTCGTACCCCAGCGCCCACCGTCCCCTTTATTAGAAGAGTTCCTAGAGGAGCTAGACAGGGTCATAAACGAAGTTAGGGAAAAAAGCGAGGAAAGAAGAGAGGACCCCGTAGTAGAGATAGTAGAGGCCTCCCCCGCACCATCAAGTCCGCTCCCGGAGCTCACGCCGACTCCACCACCTACGCCTAAGAAAGAAAGGAACAAGCGGAAGTTCCACCCATACAAGAAAATCGTTCGTCGGGACTGGTATAACCTAGACCGACCTGTAGAAGAACTCCCCTACTTACGTCCACGTAAACGCTTACACCGTCCCTCCCGCTACCTGTAGAAAATGTCTTCCTCTTTTAATCCTATCCTCCTTTCTCAGGAAGCACACGAAACGATTGCTGATGGAGTGCACGACTATCCAACGGCAGCAATCAAGATCTCTCAATTGTTCGACACCATCCTCGTTCATGCCCAACGGATGGAAAGGGAGATTGCGAATCTCACTACACAAGTACAAGCACAGTCGCTACAGGCTGCTGCTGGTCAAGGGTCGGGCGGACGCCTGACCAAGATTTTTACCGACCCCGGGAAGTATGACGGATCCCATGGGAAGTTTGAAGAATGGTGGACCAAGATTAAAGCTTGGCTCGCTCAAAATTCCGCTGCAATTACGCTGCAGTCGGAACAAGCCGTCCTAGCCATCCTATCTCGGCTAGAAGGACGAAAAGCGGGCACGTTCGCCCAAACAAGGATAGACTGGATAACTACCAAGTCGCACGCGTACCCTTGGACCACGCTCGTGGAAGAACTAGAAGGACTCTTCCGAGCGATGAATCAGAATGAGTGGGCGAGAGATCAGCTGAAAAAGCTGAAACAAAGATCAATGCCCATCGACGACTGGATCATTAAATTCCAGGCGCTGATTCCCCAAGCGGGATACGACTTGAAGGGGGACATAACCACCCTCATCAGTCTAATCGAGATGAACGTGTCTCCGTATATTATCAAGAAAGTGATCGACGACGGTAATCGACAAACCGAAGTCGAAAAATACCTCTCGGCCGTACGCAACGCCGGAGCAAGGGCGCAACTCGCGCAATTCATCCTGGGCAACGCCGCCCATCATACCCCCTCGGCCCCGCGTCAACGCCGAGACCCCAACGCCATGGACATTGACGCTGTCCAAACAAGAAACACCAACCGCGGGTGCTACAACTGTGGAGAAGAAGGCCACGGAGTAAAGAACTGCCGTAAGCCAAAAATAGAATGTCCCACCTGCCACTGGCTTGGGAACAAACACGCCCCGAAATGTAAAAAGGGCAAAGGAAAGGAACGAGCAGTTCGAGCTGCCGAGTCCTTTGACTCCGACGATGAGAAGGAGTCCAAGTCCGAGGATCGCCTACCCCGAGCGATCCGAGGAATGAATTACGATGAGATGAAGGCGTTCTTCTACGACCTTCATGAGTCCGAGGCTCGCAACGCCAAGGCCAAGTCGGGAAAAGCCTAATCCGGTCGAACGATCTGGGTGTTCCACCGGAGGCAATATTTAACAAAGGAAGATTCTCGGTACTGGAGACCGAACCAACGGATGACGAAGTTTTTATTTCTAGCGAGTCAGAGGAGTCCCCAAAAGGGCTCGGCCGGGACTATACGCCGGTGCTTAATTCCTCTCACAAAAAACCAAAAAAATTAGATAACGACGAAAAGAAACAAATCCCAGACGACGTCTACTTACGCTCTCTAAAGATGGATCGGGAGATCGTGATGAAAATTAAAATTTCACCAGACTCCAAAAAGACGTACGTAACGGCGGAAGCTCTCCTAGACAGCGGAGCCAATGCCATATTTATCGACGCCAAATGGGCTAAAGAAAAGGACATCCCTCTCACGCCACTTCGACATCCCATCCCAGTCTACAACGTGGACGGAACAAGAAACTCCGCAGGAAATATTACCCACTGCGCGGAGATAATTCTCGACTACAAAGGACACCGGGAACGATGCACGGCAGAAGTAACCGACCTGGGAAAGAACCAGGTAGTAATCGGTTATTCCTGGCTGAAGAAGCACAACCCCGTAATCGACTGGCAAAAGGGAACGGTCTCGATGACCAGATGTCCACGTTCTTGCTACTTCTTACAAGACGCTCCCGTATTCGCACGATGCCTTGAGAAAGAAGAGCAAGAAAACGCCTATCTAGCTTATTCTATTCGAAGCACACTAGAAGTGCCTAAAACCTCGGACGAGACCGCAGAGAAACTCGTACCGAAAGAATTCCATAAGTTCCTTCACGTCTTCCATAAGGGAGAAAGCGAAAGGATGCCCCTGAGGAAACCCTGGGATCACGCTATCGATCTAAAAGAAGGATTCAAACCGAAAAAGGGACGACTAATCCCCCTATCCGTCACTGAACAAGAAGAAGTCACCGCTTTCATCGATGACCAGTTACGGAAAGGCTATATTCGGCCTTCTAAATCCCCTCAGACCTCACCAGTATTCTTCGTACCCAAAAAGGATGGAAAGAAGCGTATGGTACAGGATTACCGATACCTCAACGAAGGAACGATACGAAACAATTACCCCCTCCCCTTAATCTCCCAACTCGTCGATAAACTAAAAGGGGCTAAATTATTTACTAAAATGGACTTACGATGGGGATACAATAACGTACGCATCAAAGAAGGAGACGAGTGGAAAGCCGCCTTCGTCTGCTTCCGAGGAGCTTACGAACCCCTTGTCATGTATTTCAGACTCTGCAACTCCCCCGCCACCTTCCAAGCGATGATGAACGAAATCTTCGCTGATATGGATGACGTGGTCGTGGTATATATAGACGACCTTATGATATTCACCAAAACCGACGACCCTGAAGAACACGATCGAATCGTCTTAGAAGTTCTCAGGCGTCTCGAAGAAAATGACTTATTCGTAAAACCAGAAAAATGTGTCTTCAAAACCACCGAGGTAGAATTCCTTGGAATGATGGTTGGAAAAGATGGAATCCGTATGGATGAAACGAAGGTGAAAGCTATCTTAGAATGGCCGACGCCCAAGAACGTAAAGAACGTGAGAAGTTTCCTAGGGCTGGCAAACTTCTACAGACGATTCATCAAGGACTACTCGAAAGTCGCACGTCCTCTCCATGATCTTACGAAAAAGGATGTGAAATTCGTCTGGGAAGAATCCCAACAAGACGCCTTCGACAGGCTAAAAGAAGCTTTCACTACTGCTCCGATTCTGGCATTCCCAGATCTAGATGCTAAGTTCCGCATTGAATGCGACGCATCAGACTACGCCACTGGAGCCGTTCTATCCACGCTTAAAGAAGATAAATGGCACCCCGTCGCCTATTCCTCCCACAGCTTTTCACCGCAGGAACGGAATTATCCCATCGCTGATAAGGAGATGTTAAGTGTTATTCAAGCATTGGAGCAGTGGCGCCACTACCTAGAAGGAGCTCGGCACCCCTTTGAGATCTGGAACGATCACCGCAATCTAACCTATTTCATGACTTCCCAAGATCTCAACCGTCGGCAAGCCCGATGGGCTCAATATCTATCTAGATTCAACGCGCTTTGGTTCTACAAACCAGGCGCCTCCATGACAAAAGCCGACGCCCTGTCACGACGAAGCGACCACCTTGAAGGTGTCGAAGACGATAATAAAGGAGTAACCGTAATCTCCCCGGAGAAGATCAGATCAACCCACGTTCTGATCTCCGATGAAGGGTCTAACTTAAAATCTAAAGTTTTCAACGAAGTTTGCAAACTCTCGGAAACAGAAATCCTTGAGCTCTGCACCACGCACACCATTTGCGAAGAACGCGATGGTTTACTCTACGACGAAAAGGGACGTTTATTCATCCCTGAACCCCTACGACTCGAAGTGCTTGCGCTTCACCACGACTCTCCTGTTGCCGGACACCCCGGATACGAAGCAACACGAGAACTCATCTCATGGTCTTACGTATGGCCTAAGATGAACCTATTTATAAAAGATTACGTTTCGCGATGCGATCGATGCGCTCGCTTTAAGGGTTCCAATCAGGCACCCTCTGGATTATTAGTACCATTGGAAGCTCCTGATCGACCATGGGAACACGTATCGGCGGATTTCACTACGGATCTCCCCCTTTCCCACGGATTCGATTCTATTCTGGTAATAGTTGACAGGTTCTCCAAAGAAGTCGAATTCATACCCGCTCTCAAGACTTGGACCGCCCTAGATACGGCGAAAAACTATCTCACGCACGTTTGGAAGCATCATGGCCTTCCAAAGTCCATTGTCTCGGATCGCGGACCACAGTTCGCTTCCACTGTAATGCAGGACATCTGTCGCAGGCTCGACATTCAATCTAAATTATCTACCGCTCACCACCCTCAAACGGATGGTCAAACGGAGCGTATGAACCGAGATCTACAACAGTATCTCTGTATGTTCTGCGCAGAAAACCAAGATCAATGGGTCGATTGGCTTCCCATCGCCCAGTTTTCCATAAACTCTAAAGTCTCTTCCGCGACGAAGTCATCCCCTTTCGGCACTACTCTCTCTTACCAACCACGGATGGGCATCGAACCTGGTGTTTCGAAAGCCCCTGCCGCGGATTCCTTTGCCGATAAGATGGAACTCATACACAATAATTTATTAAAAGCCCAACAGCGCATGAAAGTCCAGGCCGACAAGCATAGATCTGCCGCTCCACCTTACCAGGTCGGAGATAAAGTCTGGCTTTCAACGGATAATCTCCGTCTTACCCGCGCTTCACGTAAATTATCTGAACGATGGCTGGGACCATACCAGATTACCAAACTGGTCGGAACGAACGCAGTTGAACTGCATCTCCCTCGATCGATGAAGATCCACCCTACCGTCAACATTTCACGTGTTAAACCGTACAAGGAGAGGTTACCGGGGCAATGTGCCAACAAACCGGGACCCGTTTCCGTGACGGAGGACCGTGACGACGAATGGGAGGTTGACCACATCGTCGACTCTCGCTTACGAGGGCGCCGTCTTGAATATCTTATCCATTGGAGGGGCTGGTCTGACGAGGATCGGACTTGGGAACCGAAGTCAAACCTCACGCACGCTGACGCTGCGATTCGGGACTTCCACCAACGTAACCCAAGCGCTCCCCGTCTCCTCCGTATGTCGCAAGCCGACTTTTCCTCTCTCTTTACGCACGTTAACGTGCACGAAAATCCCAACGATCCTAATGCTCCCTTTAATCGCCTGGAATGCAATTCATAGCAGGGGGGTAGTGTTACGATCGGTCCTATACGACGTCCCAATCTAACGGATTTTCGCTAAGTCTTCATATCTTATCTTATCTTCTTATCGCATCAACGGATGCTCATGCGCCATCTAATCATGGACGCTTTTGTTTGTTCGTGTTTACCTTTTTATAGAGTTTACTTTCTCTCCAAGTCGCACTATCCGGCAAGCACAGCCTTTCTCTTATCTTTCATTTCCGTGCTGTGCTTTGCTGTGCGCATTGCTTCTTTCATTTCCGTTATGCTTCTCTTCCATTCTATTCCTGTGCACTGCTGCGCATTACACATCATGCTTCTCTCTTAATCTCCGTCTCACAGCCTTATGCCTCATGCTGCCACATACTATGACCATATGTAGTTAGAAACCAAACATGTACATACAATACGTCCCGCTATATAAACCCAGAGAACTCGCTGGCTAACACCAGTCTTGTTCTTCTGGAGATTTCCCCAAAGTCTCTACACTAAGAGCAAAGCTCCCCGTCTTATCGCTCATACACTCTAGTCCAGTATAAGGACCACTACGAAGTCTTCGCGACCTAGTCTACCACTCTCGATGACGATCGCTCAAGTGCTAGTCATTTGGGTTGTTTCAAGCATAGCTCGAGGTCTAGGTTGGGGTTATCAGAGCCGTCAGTAGGGGCTTCTGAGTCCAATGTTTCTGAGGCTGAGGACTCGGGGTCTGGTGATTCTATGGCTCTCCACGAGGTGGAGATTGGTGGCGGTCAGGCTGAGGAGGAGGGCCTACTCGATGGTAGCTGCAATGTGGTAAGCTAGAGCTTTTGTTACGCTTGGCCCGGGTAGGGTCGAGCGTAGACTCAAGGGGGTTCTGGGACTAGGGGAGTACCAGCATTCTTGACGCTACGGTATGACTAAGAGCCTTCGGGCGAGGTATCTGCTCACGGAGAGCACGCTCAGCGTCGAAGGATACGATGAGTCCGAGGAGGACGAGTCTTATCCCAGTCTTGGGAGATCGAGCATAGGAGTTATCTCAAGAGTAGAATTGAGTAGCTCTAGCTTAAGGAATACAAGCGCAGAGGCTACGGTTTATATACGCAGGTCATGGAAAGTCATAGAAACCCGTAGAAGAGACGGGTAAATGAGGAACGAAAAGAGATGTGACTCAGGGAAGCATAAAGACTCGGGATGAGTCGAAACGAGTCACATCCGCTGCGGATCTGTTGATCGGTGTCGATCAGAAGCAGCTGTCTATCAAAGATTATCATGAAACAGAGAAGTGGCCGGAACGGCCCAAAGCGACAATGACAGCGGGGTCATTAGTCGGAAATGAAAGAGAGATGCAGTCCGTGGGAATATCAACCTACGTGCCGTACAGGAGTAGTCTGGGTAGCACCAGATGAGATGGATAGTGATCCATCGAGGCTAAGCTAAGTGAAAGAAAAGAAAGAAATAAACGGGGCCAGGTCAACTCGTAACACCAGCCCAAGATGCGGAACCTGTATCAGCTATGAAACGCGGCAACTCGAGCGGCTCCCGCATCGTGCTTGATACCCACCAGCAACTACGGGGGCTGAAAATACCCCCACCCCCACCTGAATCCCCAAATCGCCACCCCCACCATAGTGATTGGCGAGAAGAATTGCGAGGTCGTCCTATCCCAGCACCACCCTTGGAGGAAGACGACGGAATACCGTGTAAGGATGGTGAAGTGCCTAAGGGGCAGGCGGTTAAGGATGAAGACGAATTCAACATGGATGTCAATAAGAATGCTGGTAAGTCTCACGTCTTGACTCACAATGTCTGGCTAACTTCTCTGCACAGTGGAAATTGTTATTCAGGCTGCACCGCGTGGTAATATGTGCCCATTGAAGGGCAAGTATCCGCAAGAGATACTTGCCTTGATGCATTCTGAGGGGTGAGCCAAGGAGCGCCTCCTGCTCGAAGCTCGCATGAATTCAGCAGGTGCATAGTCTCTTTCTTTCTACTTTGAAGTTTTTACTCATTCGCTTTCAGTCATAAAGCACATTGAACAAGAACGGATCCGCCTCGCAGAGGAGATACTGATGTCATGTGCGTGATGTTCCTCAAATTTCATCCGCATCTCATAAGAAATGCCATACAGACCAACCGCAATCCAACAGCCACCAGCCATGGTTAGATGGTCCTATCGAAAGGGCACTGGGAGAATATGAGAGCGCAATAATGAACACGGCGGCAATTCGCAGAGGGATAATTCAGCTCATGGAGGCAGATCTGGACCAATGGGACAGACTCTGCGCGAAGCGGAATGCAATAGATAACGCAATGTATTCTCCTTTTAATTAGTCAATCTCATTAATCTGTTCCATCTCTGCTCTATAAGCGTGAGTGTCAACAACAATAGTAAACACAGCAGGGCGACGTGGATCTAGGAAGGTCAAAACAATGCACCGCCCTTTCGTCACAGGGTCTGTTGTAATCTCATGAGGAATACAGACATAAGGGATTTTAGATGACGATACTCATGCACACAATCCTCGCGGATGTCCCAAACGGAATTTTGCATCTCATGAGTAGCCTGCTGAAAGTTGGAGGAGGCATTATCATGCTGAGATTAATGAATTCTAGAGATAACTGGCACCCTCGTCGTCATAGGATCATCTTTCATCGTATGAGAAATACACGGATGGGGACTTTAGGTGACAATGCTCTCACACATAATCCACGCGGATGAACCAATGAGAGTGTTGCATGTCATGAGTAGCCAGCGGCATGTAGGAGGGCTCTTCATGGTGAGAGTCGTGGATCTCAGTTTCATGCAAACATTTATAGCGGTCAGTGCAATGTGCCTACTTATTTAAAACCTTGTTCACCAATTCTATTCACCATGCCCGCTCATCCATGAATGGTTTATTCCATTCTATCCGCTGGGCTAGCTTGTCTACGCTCATGTTGTGCAATCATATTCAGGGGTCAAGGGATCTATAAGCAGGA
>JBBPSV010000384.1:0-19741 GCA_038093795.1 Retiboletus fuscus
CTCCTGGACCCTTCCCTTCTGGCACTTCACCTCCGCCTCGAACCCTCTTTGGGGACGAACCCATCGCACCCCTCACCTTTTATACTACCTGGACTTCTCCATAGGAGCCGGGTTTGTTGTTCTTCAGTGGATCAATCAGGAACTCAAGACCTACATGCGGATCTTTGTGGGGAACAACCCCACCATGTGGGCTGATTGGCTGATCCATGCCAAATTTGCTCACAATCACTGCCCTCATTCTGTCACCAGTAAATCCCCATTTTACCTAATGATGGGATATGAATCTACTCCAATCCCCACTGTCCTCCCACTCATGGACCTTCCCGCTGTGGAAGATCACATCAAGGAACTCACCGCTGCCTGCCAAGAAGCCCTTGCTGCACACAAACTAGCTAGGCAAGTCATGGCTTCTTGGAACAAGAAGAATTTCACTCTGTTCGAGAAAGGTGATCAAGTCTGGCTCAAGGCCAGAAATTTGAAATGCAACCTGACTCACCCAAAATTTGCCCTGAAATGTGAAGGACCTTTTACCATTACCAAGGTACTGTCCCTGATCACGTATCAACTCCGCCTCCCCAAGACATGGAAAATACATCTGGTCTTCCACACTTCACTCCTCACCCCTTACAAGGAGAACTCTGTACATGGCCCCAATTTCCCATCACCCCCACCTTGTTATGACTTGACCTGGCCCCATTTATTTCTTTCCTTTTCTTAGCTTAGCTTAGTCTCAGCGGATTGCTATCTGCCTCGCCTGGCATTACCCAGGCCCCTATCACCTGGCCTGTAGGTAGTTATCCCACAGACCGCATCATACTTTTCATTTCCGACTAATGACCCTGCTGTCATTGTCGCTTCGGGTTGTTCCGACCACTTCTTCGTTTCATGATAATCTTTGATCGACAGCTGCTCCTGATCGACAGATCCACAGCAGACATGACTCATTTCGACTCCTTCCGAGTCCTTATGCTTCCCCAAGTCATGTCTCTTTTATCCTCCATTCTTATCCGCTCGTTCCATAGGATTCCATAACCTTCTATGGCCCAAGTATATAAACTGTAGCTGCTACGCTTGTACTCCTTAAGCTAGAGCTACTCAATCCTACCTTTGAGATAACTCCTACGCTTGATCTCCCAAGACCGGGATAAGACTCATCCTTTTTGGACTCATTGTATCCTTCAATGCTGAGCGTGCTCTTCGTGAGCAGATACCTTGCCCGAAGGTCCTTAGTTGTACCATAGCATCAAGAACACTGGTACCTCCTAGTCCCAGAACTTACCCTTGAGTCTATGCTCAACCCTGCCTGGGCCAAGCGTAACACCAGTTGGCAACTTTAGTGGGGGGGTTCTCCATTTGGAGAACATCGAACATCAGATCTTCGGGTATACCTGCAGAGTAATAGGAGACGAGAACTGAATCGTTGGTTACTCCTGCAGCGGATATCTTGGATCTAAACTGGGCAGTGTAGTTAGCCAAAGAAGGGGAAAACTCACCCTTCTTTCCTGGGATCATTCACTTGGTGGCAAGCCAGGTGAGCGCGTTGGTAACCGATTCTGAATGGGAGAAAACTCCTTCGAAATCGGCAAAAAAGTCGGACCACTTCCCGAGTGAGAAGTCTCCACCTGAGACCTTGGATTCTCTGAAGGTATCAGCCCAAGTAGCTGCCATACCTTTCTTCATGACAGAGAGTGCATAGGCGATCCGCCTAGCATCATCGTTGTAAATTTCTGCATTGATAGATAGGTACAGTTGTACCGAGCGTAGCCAAGGCTTTGCTTTCGTGAGGTTTCCATCAAAGTCCTTGGGAACTCTGAGATGGATTTCTGTGGGCTTGGTTCCCATAGTGGGAGTCTGGGGCTGAGGGGTGGCTGGTGCTGTGGCTGGGAATATGCGACCACTTTGAGCGATCAGGGTTGGTGATGGTGGGGTGGGACTATGAGGGATAACTGCTCCAGCTGAAAGCTGGTGAGACAGTAATCTAGAGAGTTCTTGTGATTCTGCTTCCGCAGAGGGAGAGCGTAGCTTGAGGTCGGGGTTGGGGTTATCAGAGCCTTCAGTAGAGGCTTCCGAGTCTGATGATTCTGAGGATTCAGCAGTTTGCTGTTCTGTGGCTCTCCACGAGATGGAGATCAGTGGCGGTCAGGCTGAGGAGGAGGGCCTACTCAATGGTAGCTGCGACATGGTAAGCTAGAGCTTTTGTTATGCTTGGCCCGGGCAGGGTTGAGCGTAGACTCAAGGGTAAGTTCTGGGACTTGGAGGTACCAGTTGTTACGTGTGGCCTGGGCAGGGTCGCGCATAGACCTGAGGGTAAGCCGCCTTCTAGGACTCGGGCTATAGTAGTCCGGGGGACGGACTACTAGAGGTGAGTGGAGGCGCGAGAAGGTGAGTTCTCACGTTCTAAGGCTACATGGTAGGCGGCTTGGTCAAGGGTCGAGACGTCCTTCAGACAGGAGTTCTGGTGAAGGAGTTTGGAATTACGAGGGTGTCTATGAATCTAGGAGTGTACGGTGATTCAGGTAGACTAAGCTAAGGTACTGGGGACAGTGGAGCGCCTATTATATAGGGGTCAAGTGTGCGCACAGACTGGGCGTCTAAGTAAGGAAACCGGCTGTGGTAAAGCTAAGTAGGGGAGATGTGCCGAATGGATGAGGGGTGCACATCTCTAAAGGAAACGGTGAAGTATGACTCGACGAATGGTAAATGAAATGAGTCATACGCGCTGTGGATCTGTCGATCAGGAAGCGTCCTGTCGATCAATGATCTCGGCTAAGCGAGAGAAGCATCGCCTTCGGTAGTAATAGAAGTGATGCGCGAGGCGAGGTTCTAGGAAAGGCTAAAGCTAAGGAAAGGCATGTACGCCATTGTCAATGATGGGACTCGGATAGGAGATGTCCAGGGATACGTGAGTAATCCTACTGAGGGTCTGGCATAGGGTCCGGTCTGGAGGCCGGAGCTCAGCTGGGGAGCCAAGGGACTGGGGCGGGTTCTGTAAGAGAACCGGTGGACTGGGCCAAGGACGGAGGAGTCCGAGGACAGCGTGCACGTTCGGGGTGAGGCCTGAGAGGATCAGTGCGTGGCGTGGGTGTGAGGCCAGGCCGGGGAGAGGATCCGAGGTTGGACTCGGCGGAGGAGGTTCTATGATGACATCAGAGGACAGGGACCGAGGCGATGCAGTGTACTGTTGGTCCGTGTATGGACTACGTCAGGGGGTCTGGGTAGGGAGTCTAGGAGTGGACTGTTGGAGTCCCGGGCTAAGGCTAGAGACGGGGTCTCGGAGGGATGCTCAATCGGTGATGCTCATGAAGAGACCAGCGCTATGAGACTTAGGGGGTTCCGGTCGGGCGGAACGGACTATGATCGGGGGAGAGCCAGGACGGGCTCGTCGTGGAGACTAAGCAAGGGAGTGCTTAGTGGGTTCTCAATAGTGCGCAGGCAGAAGGTCCGGTGAGGACTAGCGGTGGGCTGACTGGCTGGGTTAGCCAGGACTAGGCTAAGCGAGGGACGAGGTATGGCTGGGTAAGCCATGACTAGGACTAAGCAAAGGAAAAGGTATAGGGGCACGACGAATCGTAACACCAGTGTTCTTGACACTACAGTACAACTAAGGACCTTCAGGCAAGGTATCTGCTCACGAAGAGCATGCTCAGCGTTGAAGGATATGATGAGTCCGAGGAGGACAAGTCTTATCCCGGTCTTGGGAGATCAAGTGTAGGAGTTATCTCAAAGGTAGGATTGAGTAGCTCTAGCTTAAGGAGTACAAGCGTAGCAGCTACAGTTTATATACTCGGGCCATAGAAGGTTATGGAATCCTATGGAACGAGCGGATAAGAATGGAGGATAAAAGAGACATGACTTGGGGAAGCATAAGGACTCGGAAGGAGTCGAAATGAGTCATGTCTGCTGCAGATCTGTCAATCAGGAGCAGCTGTCGATCAAAGATTATCATGAAACAAAGAAGCAGTCGGAACGACCCAAAGCGACAATGACAGTGGGGTCATTAGTCAGAAATGAAAAGTATGATGTGGTCTGTGGGATAACTACCTACGGGCCAGGAGATAGGGGCCTAGGTAATGCCAGGCGAGGCAGATAGCGATCTGCTGAGACTAAGCTAAGCTAAGAAAAGAAAAGAAATAAACAGGGCCAGGTCAAGTCATAACAACTGGTACAAGAAGGTGGCTCTCTTTGATTCCCACCGCTGAAGAGCCCGTGGGATCGCCCAACAACACAAGAAGCCTGGCACTCCATACGTGCCAACTTATTCCAAGAAAGAAGACAAGGACCCCGATGCTATGGATGTTGACGCGGTCTGCCTCCCCCCCAAGCTCACTGAAGCCAAAAGGCAGAAGTGTTTCAAGGAAGGCCATTGCCTCCGATGCCACCAGACTGGCCACATGGCAAAGGAGTGTAAGACCTATGACTCCCCCAAGAACCCCAAGAAAGCCTGAAAGGTCAAGAAAGATGATGTTCCTAAGCTAGCTGACTGTGAGGATGATGATGAGACCAAGTTGGTAGCCAGAATCTCCTTCTCCCGCAAGGATTTTTAGAACAGAGGACCCCGTCAATGCGGACTCCTCCTAGGTGTGCCAATGTACTAGTATCTGAGACCTGCAAATCTATGCAAATCCCAGTTCAGCTCATTGTACCTGTGCACACCCTCAAAGCCGTTGACACCTGCGCCCTAATCGACAGTGGTGCCGACATCTTTTGCATCGACTGGGACTTCATGCAGAAGCATAAACTCCCCATCATGCGACTACTGAAACCCATCCCCGTTCGGAATGTCAACCAATCTAGTAACTCTCATGGAGCCATCCGATTCACCTGCACCCTCTACACCAACACTGGAGGAATCACCCAGAAAGTTCTCGTCCACGTCATGTCTTGTGGGAGTGAGAACGCTATCCTTGGACTATCTTGGCTCCGCTCCACCAATTCAAAGATCAACTGGTTCAAACAGACGATCGACATCCCTGAATCCTGCGACCAATCCAAGGTTCTTTTTCAAGAACACAACATCACTACCTCCGAATATAGCGATTGATTCAAGAGACCTAGTTTCGACTGGACCCCCCCATGCCAAGTCAAGGTCAATTGCATTGACCACGCTCGACTCTATGAGTATCTTGATGAAGAATCAGAGAACAAGTTCTGTCAGAGAGCTCACGATCACTATTGTATAGGTCAGATCCAATGATGTGGATCGCGGTTCTACCCCTTAGGTTCTCCAGTCATCGCCAAGATCACGTCCACCATGCAGCTCATGCAAGTGGAGTTCAACAAGAAACCCGAAGTCACCCTCCCAGCAGAGTACAAGCAGTTCCGAAAGGTGTTTGAAGAACGACCAATCGGACAACTCCCACCAGAGCAGACTTACGACCATGAGATTAACCTTAAAGAAGGCTTTGAACCCAAGATAGGTAAACTATACCTGCTATCCCCACAGGAACGTGATGCCACTGAAGCCTTCTTAGAAGAAAATCTCCGGTCTGGTGCTATCCGCCCCTCGAACTCACCCCAAGCATCCCCTTTCTTCTTCGTCCAGAAGAAAGAACTCGACTCCACCAGTAACCCTAAACTCCAACCATGCATGGACTATCGGAAGCTCAACGATCAGACCATCTGAGATGCATATCCCCTACCTCGGATCGATGACCTCATTAACAAGGTGCAAGATGCAAAAGTCTTCACCAAGTTCGACATCCGCTAGGGGTACAACAATGTCTGGATTAAAGAGGGACATCAATGGAAAGGCACCTTTCTCATTCACAAGGGCCTCTTCAAACCCATGGTTATGTTCTTCGGAATGACCAACTCCCCTGCCATGTTCCAATGATTCATGAATGATTTGTTTCGGGACATGATCTCTGAAAGATGGCTCGTCATCTATATGGATGACCTCCTTATTTTCTCCCCAGATGAGCAACTCCATACTGAACAGACTAAGAGAGTCCTTCAACAGATGGAAGAACTCAACCTCCACCTTCGCTTGTCCAAGTGTTCCTTTGCCACGGAACAAGTGGACTACCTTGGCATGATCCTCTCCCCCGGTAAGCTTGCCATGGACCCTGTCAAACTTGACAGGATCACCTCCTGGCCTGCTCTGACCTCAGTCAAAGAAGTCTAGTCTTTCCTTGGATTTGCCAATTACTATCGGCAATTCATCCCGGACTACTCCACCATCGCTTGCCCCCTCATAGACCTCACCAAGAAAACCCAACCATGGCACTGGGATTCCTCGCAAGAAGCCGCGTTCCTTTGCTTAAAGGAGCTCTTCCTCTCCAAACCCGTGCTCTGCCTCCCAGACCCCACTGCACCATTCTCCATCGCGACCGACGCCTCTGGCGTGGCCACGGGTGATATTCTTTTACAGACCGACAAGAATGGTGCCTGGCACCCTTGTTCGTATCTATCCCAGTTGTTCTCCCCTGCAGAGTGAAACTATGACATCCATGATCGCGAACTCCTTGTGAGCATCCGTGCCTTGAAATCCTGGCACCACCTCTTGCATGGCTCATCCACCCCTATTCAGGTCTTCACAGATCATAAGAACCTCATGTACTTCCAGGCCCCACAGAACCTCAATTGCTGACAGGCCCACTGGTTACTGGACCTCACAGACTTTGACTACAAGATGATCCATGTTCCCAGATCTCTTCTTGCCAGCCTGGACGCCCTGTCCCGTCACCCTGACTTTCTGGCCCACACACTGGACAATGCTCAGACTGTCCTCCTCCTGGACTCCATCTTTGTCCAGCTCATCAACTCTGCACTCCGGGACCACATTAAGACTACGTCGAAAGATGATCCACTCTTTCTCCAAACACTCCAAGCCTTTGATGGCTCTATCCCCACCGCCTTTCACTCCCGTCTTAGTGACTGGCAGCTCCACGAAGGTGTCTTGACCTATCAAGGTTGCATCTACATTCCCCCCGTCGCCGGACTGCGTAAGTCCATCCTCCAACAGTGTCACAACCACGAGTCTGCTGGTCACTCCAGGTTCCTTAAGACTCGACAACTTGTTGCGAGTGAGTTCTGGTGGCCTGGTTTGGCCCAGTATGTTCACAAGTATGTCAAGGGCTGTGCCCTTTGCCAGCAGCACAAGGTCAACACCCACCCCACAACCCCACCACTCACCCCCAACAAGTCCACCGCCACTCGCCCCTTTCAACAGATCTCCTGTGATATGATCACGGATCTTCCTGAATCCAATGGTTTCACTGCTGTAATAGTCTGGGCCGACTTCACATCTTCAAAGGGGGCTGTTTTCTGCCCTACCACTAAGACCGCCACTGCAGAGGACATCACTGTCCTCTATTTTAAGAAGGTTTACCCCAGATTCGGCCTTCAGGAGAAGATCATCTCCGATCGAGGCCCTCAATTTGCTTCTCGCTTCGCAAAAGAACTCAGTAGGCTTCTTGGATGTTCCCTTGCGTTATCCACCACATATCACCCCCAGACTGATGGGGAAACTGAGCAGATCAATCAGGAACTCAAGACCTACATACGGATCTTTGTAGGGAACAACCCCACCACATGAGCTGATCAGCTGATCCATGCCGAATTTGCTCACAATCACTGCCCTCATTCCGTCACTGGCAAATCCCCATTTTACCTAATGATGGGATATGAACCTACTCCAGTCCCCACCATCCTCCCACTCACAGACCTTCCCGCTGTGGAAGATCACATCAAGGAACTCACTGCTGCCTGCCAAGAAGCTCTTGCCACGCATGAACTAGCTAGGCAGGTTATGGCTTCCTGGAATAAGAAGAGTTTCACTCCATTCAAGAAAGGTGATCAAATCTGGCTCAAGGCCAGGAATTTGAAATATAACCTGACTCACCCGAAATTCGCCCCGAAATGTGAAGGACCTTTTACCATTATCAAGGTACTGTCTCCAATCACATATCAACTCCACCTCCCCAAGACATGGAAAATACATCTGATTTTCCATGCTTCACTCCTCACCCCCTATAAGGAAAACTCCGTACATGGCCCCAACTTCCCATCTCCCCCACCTGATCTTATTGATGGAGAAGAGCAGTATGAAATTGAAAAGATCGTATAACACCAGGGCTCCACTGTCAACCGACAGTTCCTTGTCTGCTGGCACGGTTTCACTGCTGCCAACGACACCTGGCTCCCTGAATGGGAACTCAAACATGCACAAGCCATCCTCTAAAGCTATAAGAAGCTTCACCCCAAGGTCTTCCCTCCTTAGAACTCTATGCGCTGGTCTCTAAGTGAGAATCACCAACCAAGCTCTACTGACCTTTGAACATTTTGCAGATATGTCTTACTCCCCATCCACCGAATCCTCTCTCACCGAGTCCTCCTTCGTTGACTCCGCTCTCCCCTCACTCGAGGGAGTCAACGACTCTTCACCCCTGGCCCAGGAACTCTCCGTTCCTACCATCCATCCTCCCATGACTCTCACCGATGACTGCCTCAGCAATTCCGCCACCCCCGGGTGGAACACTACACCTGTTACGCGTAGCGTACAAGCGAGGTCTGACGAGGATGACTCTAAAGTCTTCAGAAGGATCTGCTCACGAAGAGCATGCTCAATGAAGAGATACCTTTGAGAGTCGACAAGGTTTGTCTCAAGGACCAAGGATGACCCAAAAGCATATGCTAATATTGCGCAGATTCTGAATGAGTTTACAGGAACAAGACAACTACCTTAAATAGAGTACAAAGGATGCACATGGACCAAGAGATAAAAAGGGAATGTACTATCTGGGGGAATTGGGGACACTAACCGCTATAAGAGAAGCGGTGGGGGAGAGATAAGTCCAAAGTATAGATAACTGGTCAGGAGAGATCCGAGAACATTAGGTAAGTGGGCCTGGTTGTCACTAGGAGGTAGGAATAATGGGAGGAGTGATTACCTCTCCAAGTACGTAGCGAAGAACGGAGCGATAAGAGATAGATAGAACGATGAAGGAAGAAAATTGTAACATTACTCCTTCTGTACAATTGAGCCCCAGGCTCAATCACTAATCCCCAGCACCCTCCTCGATTAGACTGGAGGAAGTGAGGGTCCTCCAGAGATTGCCAGTTGTTGCAGGGGGGATAAACGATCAATTGGACACTCATCTGCGATATGACCTGGTTGATGACAAATTCCACAGTTCCTATGGGGGCAAAAGCGGGCTGCATGTCCCCAGTTATGACAGTAATCGCATCGCGTCTGGAGACAAGAAGTGAAGGGATGCCCAGGGCCAAAGATGTGGCAGGTAGGGCACTGGTAGTTGGGACAATCCTCGAGGTAGTGGCCAAGCGTATTACAATAGAAACACCGGGTTGAGGGAGTAGCAGGCCTACAAGCGAGGGCCAGAGCCCTAGGAAGGGCTCGAAAAGGAGAGAATAAGGATTGCTGTCCGTTTGGGAGGTTGATGTACCGGGGGGCATCATGTGGGATAGGAATGGTACTTTCTTCTGATGAGGAAGAGAGGGTGTCCTCCAAGTCTTTGGAGGCAACAGCAGTAGGGGTGTCCAGAGGAGGGGAAGAGAGTCGAGAGGCTAATAACGAGGAGGTATTGACAGGAAGAGGGGGGGGAGAAGGGTTACAAGAGGGAGAAATGGAATTAAGTAGGTACGCATCTCTTTGGTCCTGTGGCATGAGAAGAAATTAACAGTGGAAGATGGGAAAGATGTGAACTGGGGCTATGGCTTCAATGAAGACTCCAAAGCCATGGAGGTGTAGAGCATTTAAAATATGGTTGGGGAGTTCCCCCAGGACTAAACGAAGGGGAATATCATGGTGAGTTCGTTCTAGTTGTTGAGCGTGGAGTACACCATGAAACAAGCGGACGAGGTTTTGGCTGATCTCATCTAATTGGTATAGAGGGTCATTTTCGATGAGAAGCGTCAGGGTAGAGTGTTCAAGGACTGCAGCATGGAGTAGGTGTGCCCAGTAGGTCGGTAAGAGAGAGGGTCTGACTGGACGATTGCAGAGGGGAGAATTATCAGTCGGGGATGGGGGAGAAGACATGGTTAGAATGGGGTAGAGAGGAGGTGGAGGCGGGGATGACAGTGGTAATCAGAAAGGAAGTAAGCTACGACGATGGCCCAGATCACCACGATGAGGGTGGTGAAGATTATGTATGGGATGTTGTGAGGGGGAGGGTGGAGCTGAAATGGCATTTGCTATTTGGAGGGGAGTATCTGGGTGAGGAACAGAGCGAGGAACCAAAGGATGATGAGAAGGAATAGTAGACTGATAGGTAGAATTTCGTTGTACCAGTGCATAAAGAGGGGATACACCTTGCTCTGGGAGGAATCTGCTCACAGAGAGCACACTCACGAGAGGAGGTGTGGGGGGTTAGAGGTGATGGGAGAGCTTGTATTTAGAGAGGATCTTATTGGCATGGCAGAGATTGGATTCGGGTTCCCAGGTATTTTCTGAAGATGGATATCCCTTCCAGGCAGTTAGGTACTTCCATCTGTTGCTAGGGCCTTTATGGGTGATGATGGCTTCCACTTCATATTCCTCTTCTTGGTTAATGAGATCCAGGGGTGGGGATTGGTGGGTAGGACCGTGTGTTTCCATCGTGCGGTAGGGAGATAAGAGGGAGGCATGGAAGGTGTTGTGGATCTTCCAGGTGGGTGGAAGGCAGAGTTCATATACTAAGGTGGAAAGTACCTTAGAGATCTCGAAGGGTCCTAAGTGTTTGGAAGCTAATTTCCTGGAGGGGTATCTTAGTCGAAGGTGAGTGGCTTTCAACCAAACCTTATCCCCGACTTTCCATGAAGGGAATGTTCCCAGTCTTTTGGAGGCCAGGATTCTTTGCATGGATTGGTGGGCGGCAAGGGCTTCTTTCCTGGCAGAATCCAGGGATTTGAGGTGATTTTCCAAGGTGGGGAGGAAGGTTTTTCCTAAGGAGGGATAGAAACGGGGTTCATAACCATAGAATAGGGCAAATGGGGATTTCTTGGTGGATGAATGGGGAGCGGAGTTGTGATGGAATTCAGCGGCAGTAAGATAAGAGGACCAGGTTGTGGGGTTGTTGGAGCAGAAGATGCAGAGGTAGGTTTCGAGTTCTTGATTGGTTCGTTCGGTTTGTCCATCAGTTTGAGGGTGGTAAGCGGTGGATAGTTTGACGTCATATTTAAGAATTCTGGCTAGTTCTCTGGCGAAGGCAGAGGCAAATTGGGGGCCTCTATTGGAGACAAGGGAGTCATGGAGGCTGAAGCATTTGAATACATTGTCGAAAAATAGTTGGGCAACACCAGCCGCATCGACTGTCTTGTTGCAAGGTATGAGAATTACCCCCTTGCTAAGGTAGTCGACCATGACTAGCACAGAATTGAATCCGTTGGAGGAGGGTAAGTCAGAGATAAGATCGACAGATAGGTGTTTGAAAGGGAGGGGGGATGTGGTGGGAATAGGGCAGAGGGGGGGGTGGATGGGATGGGTGTTGGTCTTGTTCTGCTGGCATATGGCGCATCCATCTATGTAGTTTTTGACGAAGGAGGAGAGACCTGGCCACCAGAAGTTGCGCTCGAGGATGTTTTTGGTGTGAAAGATTCCCATATGACCTGAGAGGGGGGAGGAGTGGATGGAGGAGAGGAGGGAGGACCGAGCGGAGGGTGGGACATAGAGGCGACCCTTAAAATAGAGGTGGCCATTGTCGAAGGTCCAGTCGTTGAGTGAAGCACGGGTGAAGAGAGGAGATCCCTCATCAAGGGCAGCGAGGGCTTTAAGAATGAAGGGGTCAGAAGATGAGGAGTCATGAATGTGGCAGGCGAGGGTGAGATTGAGTGCTTGGATGACAATTGGTTCAGGCATGATAGCAGCATGGAGGTTGTCATTGCTGGTGTCTACCGAGTTTTTTCAGGATAGGGCATCAGTGGGTCCCATTTTAGATCCTGGGGTGACGACCCAATTGATGTAAAAGTCCTGAAGGAAAAGGGACCAGCAGGCTTGACGGCAAGAGAGTTTTCAAGGGTCACGGATATAGGACAGGTTCTTGTGGTTGGTTATAATGTTGACTGGGTGTGGGGTTCCCTGAAGGTAGTGTTTCCATTCCGAAAGAGCAAGGATTATGGCTAGAAGTTCCTGATCATAGATATCGTAGTTTCGTTCAGCAGAAGAAAAGGTCTTTGAGAAATAGGCACAAGGGTGAAGGTCACTGTTGGCGTCTTGTTGCATCAAGACTGCCCCTGCTGTGAGGAGAGAGGCGTCAGTCATGATGGAGAAAGGTCTGGTAACATCTGGGATGAAAAGGATGGGGGCTGAGGAGAACAGGGATTTCAGAGAATTGAATGATTTTTCTTGGGGGGGGTCCCCAAACCCAGGGTTGGTCTTTATGGGTGAGGATGATGAGAGGAGCAACAATGTTGGAATAGTTAGGAATGAACTTTCAGTAGAAGTTAGTGAATCCGAGGAAGGAGCGGACTCCTTTGACTGATGAAGGTGGTTTCCAATCAGCTAGAGTGGACAGTTTAGAGGGGTGCATTCTCGCTTGACCCTGTCCAATGATAAGCCCTAGGTATTCAATAGTGGGAAGGTCGAAGGAGCATTTGGTTATCTTTAGGGATAGGTGATGTTCTCTTAAGCATAAGAGGACTCTTCTGGTGCGTTCGTGGTGGAGAGTGAGAGATCCCTTGGTGTGAATCCCCATGTCATCCATGTAGATCTTGAGCCATCCTTCCGCGATCATGTCAGTAAAAATGTGGTTCATGAATGCTTGGAAAGTGGCTGGAGTGTTACAAAATCTGAAGAACATAATGGTGGGTTCGAAGAGGCCAAAGGGGGTGATGAAAGTGGCCTTCCACTGGTCGTCTTCCTTAATATGGATGTTGTTATATCCCCAGTGAACGTCGAACTTGGTGAAGAGGTTGGCATCCTTCATGTCATCGATAAGTTCTGGGATTAAGGGCAGTGGGTAGGCATTGCAGATGGTATGACTGTTGAGCCATCGGTAGTCTTGACAAGGTCAGAGATCTTTCTTTGGGTCGGACTTCCCATCAGATTTCTTTGGGACGAAGAAAAAGGGGGAGGCTTGAGGGGATTTGGAAGGGATGATGCGACCGGTTTTAAGATGTTTGTCGATGAAGTCCTTACAGACCTCCTTTTCTAGGGGATTGAGTGGGTAGACTTTGGCAATTTTCGGAGTAAAGTTGTCCTTGAGTTCTATGGTATGGTCAAAGGTTCAATAGGGAGGGAGTTCATTGTAAGTTTGCTCAGAGAAGATGTCGATGAAGTCCTTGCAGAAGTTCAGCAGGAGTTCTATGAGAGGCGGGGAGGGTGTTGTGGTGGTTTCGTTGATTTCAGTGTCCTTCTGAAGGTGATACTCATGAAGAGACCAGTCTTCTTCAGAAGGATATCTAAGTGTCACCAGTTCCATGATTTCTTGGTTGACATCTTTCCCCAACCAGAGAGAAAGATAGTTGATCTCATGGGGGGAGGTTGGGGGAAGAGATATGGAGAATCTTCTCCAATTGATGGTTGGGTTAAGTTTTTGAAGCCAGGGCATTCCGAGGATGATCTGTGGGCAGCCCAGTTTGGTTACCATAAGGTTTTCTTGGTCGGTGAAAGTACCAGATGAGAAGGGGACAGAGGCGGTTTGAGTAATGGTTCCTTGTTGGCTGGGGGTTCCGTCCACATTATAGGCGATGATGGGGTCTGGAAGTGGTGTTGTGGAAAAGTTGTCTTTTCCTAGGAGATGAAGGTCGAGGAAGTTTCTGGTGGCTCTGGAATCGATGAGTGCTGAGGTTTCGACGGTTTTATTCTTTCCTTGTAGTTGAACAGGGAGGTGTAGGGTTTGATTGCTCATTGGTGCTACAAGTACATGGGAGGAGGGGAGAGATGACATCAGGGCAACTCTCCCTTTTAAAAATCCTGCATCGTTCTTACTCTTTCTAAGAGGGTGGAGGCGATCTCTATGGTAGAGTCTTCCTCATAGCACATTTTCAGGACAGAGAGGACTTCCTTATCCTCCTTCCCAGAAGTTTTGAGAGAGTCGATGTAGACCTCTAGGTCAGTTTTGGCAATCAAGGGGGTGGGAGTTGGAGAGGTTCGTTTGGTGTTTGTTCGAATGTTCTGAGGGCGAGGGGAGTTTCAAGGGAGAGTGGTTCCTTTGCAGTCAACGGAGTTGTGGCCAATTTTCCTACATCGGAAGCATCGTCCTTCTCTAATACATTTTGCTCGTTCAGTTGGGGTGAGCTTGCTAAGGGTGATGCTATCGATATCCATAGTGTTGGGGTCATGATGAGAGGTTCTCTGGGGGAAGGAAGAGGGTTGGGGGTGGCCTCCTTGAAGGGCTAGGATGTGCATCTTTTGTGCATGGAAGACTTTGGCTTGGTTGATCCAGTCAGTGATCATGGTTGGGATGGTTGACATGGAAAGGATCATGGTAGCGAGTTTCTGGTTGATCCCTAGGGAGAATTGGTCGATGAGGGAGGTGTCATCGGTGATGCCTGTCTTACAGGTGAGGTTCTGGAAGTTGGTGATGTATTGTTGGAATCCATCGTCTCTGGTTCCGTTGGGTCGTAGGAAGGATTTCTGGATCAGCTTAGATAATTCCAAGTGAGCAGTGGCTTTGGTGTCAAAGGGGAAAAAGGTGGTTTTGAAGTTGGTGGTGAAGTAAGAGAAGGTTTTCTCTGCGGGTTTGGTGTTAGGATCTGCCATCTTATCGTACCACATTTCGGCGAAGGAAGCTCCTCTTTCTTCGCTCATCTTGTTAAGGGTAGTCATGATTTTTCCCTCATCAGTGGAGTACAGGGTGGTGTTTAAAGTGAAGTAGGTCTTCATGGCCTTGATCCATCTGGAAGCATCTGTGGGTTTTCCAGAGAAGTTGGTGGGGAGGGCTGCCTTTAGTTCAATATCTTTGGCCATGGTGGGTTGGGCAGGGGCTGGTTCAATGGGTTGAGCAGAGGTTGGTGCGATGGCTTGGGTGGCAGTGGTCAGGGGGTTGATTCCAGGGGTGGTATGAGGTTGTCTATGTTTCGAGGATCTCTGGGGAAGTTTGATGGTTTGGTAGGGGTTGTGGAAAGGAGGGGGTGAAGTGCTTGTTTCTTCTCTTGGGTTGACCTCAATATCGAAGGTCTCTGGGTCAAGTGGTTTCTGTGGGGAACTCGTGGTGACTATGGGGGGGGTCCTTCACCTAGAGAGGTGGGACGGTGGGAGATTCAGAATCTTTTGTTACACATAGTGTACAAGCGAGGTCTGACGAGGATGACTCTAAAGTCTTCAGAGGGATCTGCTCATGAAGAGCATGCTCAATGAAGAGATACCTTTGAGAGTCGACGAGGTTTGTCTCAAGGACCAAGGATGACCCAAAAGCATACACTAATATTGCGCAGATTCTGAATGAGTTTACAGGAACAAGACAACTACCTTAAATAGAGTACAAAGGATGCACATGGACCAAGAGATAAAAAGGGAATGTACTATCTGGGGGAATTGGGAACACTAACCGCTATAAGAGAAGCGGTGGGGGAGAGATAAGTCCAAAGTATAGATAACTGGTCAGGAGAGATCCGAGAACATTAGGTAAGTAGGCCTGGTTGTCACTAGGAGGTAGGAATAATGGGAGGAGTGATTACCTCTCCAAGTACGTAGTGAAGAATGGAGCGATAAGAGATAGATAGAATAATGAAGGAAGAAAATTGTAACAACACCCCTCCCTTGGCCCTCTGTCCTCGATGAGGAAGAGAAACCCAAAACTATCCTCTCAGTCAACGTACCCTGTTTTGCATACACCCTTCGGTCTGACCTGCTGTCATGCGAGTCAGGACGCCTCCTCCAAACCCGCCTCCATGACTCCTGCCTCGCAGCTACTATGCAGGCACATTTAGATGTAGACTCTCCCCTCAAATCATTGTATTTAGCCTTTTTACAGGTCTTGTGTCTTGACCCTATCGCCTCTTTCACCTCCGCCAATGCCCAGTTGGAGTTTTTCTCCACACAGCTTTGCCTTGTAGCCCACCACATCCACTCGTACCTCCTATCAGCCATGCACCAGTTAGACATGCTGGATTTCGTTGCTAACATTGAATGCTACTCCCAGAATCTTGCCAAGGCTGATCTCCCAGCTCCCCCCGTACGACCCTCTATCCCCATCGAAACTATCCTAGTCCCCTTGCCCGCCAAGCCTGTTGCTCCAACACCGTCTGCATTGTCCTCCCCATTGTCACCCAGTGAGGTGAACCTTATTGACCAACTTGAGAGGGTCCATCTCATGAACGAAGGTGAGATCAGCCTCAGCCCTGACCACCCCCTATACAATGCATTCTGTTTCCACTGTCACCACCTTGGACACTGGCACATTGATTGTCCAGAGTACAAGTGCCCGTTCTGTCTCTGCATGCACCTGGGACATATCCAGAACCAGTGCCCGCTCTGTCATCATCCCTGCCCTGCTACCCCGTCCTCATCCTCATCTCATTCTTCCAGCTCCTCCCGCTCATCGTGACGGTCGCACTGTCCACAACCTCGCCCACTCATGTCCTGAATTCAGGACGAGCCAGACCTCGATTTTACAAATGACGTATGGGACGACACGGCCTATGCCAACGTCACTGGTTCCCCTAACGGAGGCTACATCGACCTCTAGAGATCCTCAAGTGGCATTGAGGAGTGTAAAGGGGGGGTAATGTTATGACTTGACCTGGCCCCGTTTATTTCTTTCCTTTTCTTAGCTTAGCTTAGTCTCAGCGGATCGCTATCCGCCTTGCCTGGCATTACCCAGGCCCCTATCTCCTGGCCCGTAGGTAGTTATCCCACGGACCGCATCATACTTTTCATTTCCGACTAATGACCCTGCTGTCATTGTCGCTTTGGATCGTTCCGACCGCTTCTTCGTTTCATGATAATCTTTGATCGACAGCTGCTCATGATCAACAGATCTGCAGCGGACATGACTCATTTTGACTCCTTCCGAGTCCTTATGCTTCCCCGAGTCATGTCTCTTTTATCCTCTGTTCTTATCCGCTCGTTCCATAGGATTCCATAACCTTCTATGGCCCGAGTATATAAACTGTAGCTGCTACGCTTGTACTCCTTAAGCTAGAGCTACTCAATCCTACCTTTGAGATAACTCCTACACTCAATCTCCCAAGACTGGGATAAGACTCGTCCTCTTCAGACTCATCATATCCTTCGACGCTGAGCATGCTCTTCGTGAGCAGATACCTTGCCCAAAGGTCCTTAGTTGTACCATAGCATCAAGAACACTGGTACCTCCTAGTCCCAGAACTTACCCTTGAGTCTATGCTCAACCCTGCCTGGGCCAAGCATAACACACCTGACCTTATCAATGGAGAAGAGCAGTACGAAATTGAAAAGATCGTACGACACCGGGGTCCCGCTGTCAACCGCCAATTCCTAGTCTGCTGGCATGGCTTCACCGCCGCTGATGATACCTGGCTCCCTGAACGGGAGTTTAAACATGCACAAGCAGTCCTCCGGAGCTATAAGAAGCTCCACCCCAAGGTCTTCTCTCCTTAGAACTCTATGCGCTGGTCTCTACATGAGCATCACCAACTGAGTCCTACCAACCTTCGATACTTTGCAGCATGTCTTACTCTCCGTCCACCAAGTCTTTCCTCACCGAGTCCTCTTTTACCGACTCTGCTCTTCCTCCACTCAAGGGAGTCGACGAAACTTCTCCCCTTGCCCAGGAACTTTCGGTCTCCACCATCCATTCTCCTATGGTTCTCGCTGACGAGTGCCTCAGCACCACCGCTACTCCCAGCTGGAACACAGCTCCCCTCCCTTGGCCCTCTGTCCTTGAAGAGGAAGAGAGACCCAAAACGATTCTCTCAGTCAACGTACCCTGTTTTGCATACGCCCTTTGGTCCAACCTGCTGTCATGTGAGTCAAGATGCCTCCTTCAAACCCATCTCCGAGACTCCTGCTTGGCTGCCACCATGCAGGCCCACTTAGATGTAGATTCCCCTCTTGAATCTTTATACTTAGCATTTTTACAGGTCTCGCATCTTGACCCCATAGCCTCATTTACCTCTGCCAATGCCCAGTTGGAGTTTTTCTCCACACAACTTCGCCTTGTAGCCCGCCGCATTCATTCCTACCTCCTATCAGCCATACATCAGCTGGACATGCTGGATTTCATTGCTGACATTGAACGTTACTCCCAGGACCTCGCCAAGGCTGGTCTCCCAGCTCCACCTGTTCAACCCACTCTCCCCATTGAAACCATCCTTGTTCCCTCGCTGGCAGAGCCGCTGGCTCCAATACCATCCACGTCGTCATCCCCACTGTCCCCTAGCAAGGTAAACCTCATCGATTGCCTTGAGAGGGTTCATCTCATGAACGAAGGTGAGATCAGCCTCACACCTGATCACCCTATGTACAACGCATCCTGTTTTCACTGTCACTGCCTTGGACACTGGCACATTGACTGCCCAGAGTACAAGTGTCCGTTCTGTCTCCGCATGCACCTGGGACACATCCAGAACCAGTGCCCTCTCCATCATCATCCCTGCCCCGCCACCCTGTCCTCATCCTCATCTCATTCCTCCAGCTCTTCCCACTCGTCGTGACGGTCGCACCATCTGCGACCTTGCACGCTCGCATCTCGAATTCAGGATAAGCCGGAGCTCAATTTTACAGATGACATCTGGGACGACACAGCCTATGCCAATGTCACTGGTTCCCCCAATGGGGGCTACATTGATCTCTAAGAGTCCTCAAGTGGCATTGAGGAGCATAAGAGAGGGGTAATGTTATAACTTGACCTGGCCCCATTTATTTCTATTCTTTCCTTGATAGCTTAGTCTCAACGGATCGCTATCCACTTCATCTGGCGTTATCCAGACTCCTCTCACATGGCACATAGGTTGTTATCCCACAGACCATATCATACCTTTCATCTCCAACTAATGACCCCGCTGTCATTGTCGCCTCAGGTCGTTCCGACCGCTTCTTCATTTCATGATAATCTTTGATTGACAGCTGTCTCTGATCGACACTGATCAACAGATCCACAGCAGACATGACTTACTTTGACTCCTCCTGAGTCCTTATGCTTCCCCAAGTCATGTCTCTTTTGTTTCCTCATTTACCCGCTCGTTCCATAAGGTTCTACGACCTTCTATGACCTGAGTATATAAAACAGTAGTCTTTATGCTTGTACTCCTTAAGCTAGAGCTACTCAATCCTACCTTTGAGATAACTCCTATGCTTGATCTCCCAAGACTGGGATAAGACTTGTCCTCCTTGGACTCATTGTATCCTTCGACGCTGAGCATGCTCTTCGTGAGCAGATACCTTGCCCAAAGGCCTTAGTCGTACTGTAGTGTCAAGAACGCTGGTACTCCCTAGTCCCAGACCTTACCCTTGAGTCTATGCTCAACCCTACCTGGGCCAAGCGTAACAGTGAGAAGAGTAGTCTGATGGTAGATATGATAGTCCAGACACATGAGTCCAAGGGGAGAGCGATGTGGAAGATAGCAAAGACAATGACGGCGATAGGTATGTGTTAAAACCGAGTCAACTCCGAGGCTTATCTCCGAAACGTTGGAGATCGGGCCGAGACATGGGGCTTCAGCTTCACCGTATGTGGTGCGCCCTTGCAGAGTTCAGCCCCTTATTTCGGGGTCGGAGGTCAGAGGGTCAGAGGCGTCGAACTCGATGTTGTAAAAAACGACGAGGTTACGACTAGAAGTCAGATAGATGAGAGTCTTCAAGACTCAAAGGATTCAGAGGGTTGGAGCTGAGAATATAGTTGATATTCGAACTAAAGAAAGTACATGATTCGGAGAGGTTTAT
>JBBPSV010000386.1:0-19731 GCA_038093795.1 Retiboletus fuscus
CCTTCTTCCTTGGACCACCTTCCATCCGGCATACCACCTCCGCCTTTGGACCTCCTTATAGGGACGAATGAACGTACCCTTCACATATAGGAAAGTTAACCTGAACTTTCCGTTGTTTCTACAGCGTCGGTGGCGATAGCGAAAGGGGCAGAGAGGTCAGGAACCCGGAGAACTGGTTGGAAGGCAAACCTCGCCTTAAGGAGGTCAAATGCCGATTGGCAGGAGTCGTCCCAGGACCAGGTGACTGATTTCTTTGTGAGGTCTATGAGGGGTCGGGCTATGGTGGAATAATCAGGGATGAATCGCCGATAAAAGTTGGCGAAGCCAAGGAAGGACCGAACGTCTTTTACAGAGGTGGGAACGGGCCAATGGGCGATCCCGTCTAATTTAGTGGGATCCATGGCGATTTCATCTGGGCGAATGATCATTCCAAGGTACTCGACCTCGTCTCGGTCAAAGAAGCATTTCTTGGGTTTCAAATGGAGGTGGAGTTCTTCCATTCATTGTAATACTCAGTGGGTGCGCTCAGTGTGAGTTTGTTGGTCGGGGGAGAAGATGAGGAGGTCGTCCATGTAGATAAACAGCCATCCTTCTGCGATGAGGTCTCGGAACGAGTCGTTCATGAACCGTTGGAATGTGGGGGGAGAGTTGGTTAGTCCAAAGAACATGACGTTTGGCTCAAACAACCCCCGGTGGGTGATAAAGGCCGCCTTCCACTGGTCTCCTTCCTTAATGTGGACATTGTTATAACCCCACCGGACGTCCATCTTGGTGAACACTTTAGCCCCCCGAATCCGATCCATGAAATCTTGAAGAAGAGGGAGAGGATATGCGTCCCGGATGGTCTGCTCGTTTAGGCGTCGATAATCTTGGCAAGGTCGTAGGCCTGGTTTCTGCCTGGGCTGGGCTTTCTTCTTAACAAAGAAGAAGGGGGAGGCCTGCGGCGACTTCGAGGGGGAAATCTTGCCAGAGGCCAGGTTTTTGTCGATGAATTTGTCGGTTGCTTGCCGCTTGTCGGCAGAAAGAGGGTAAATTTTAGCGATGCGGGGAGTGAAGCCCTCTTTGAGGTTAATGGCATGGTCGTAGGGCCTAGACAGGGGGAGGACGTTTGCTGCTTCTTCAGCGAAGACTTCCTTATATCTGGTGTACTCTTCCGGGAGAGGGGAAGCGATTGGGGTATCGGGGGAGAGGGCTAGGCTGGACGCGATGGAGAGGCGAGAGATCACTGGGGCTGGGATAAACCTCGATCCGCAACGAATGATTCGATTGATAGTGTATTGGTCATGGGCACGGGTGAGAAAGTCACATTCGTCCTCCCATCCGTTATAAGCATATAGGCATTCGTCTTGGACGGAGTTGACGAAAACGTGACATGGTGGGGGTCTAGGGGGGACGAGGAGTTTTTCTTGTCGTAAGTAGGCTCCTTGGTGGAGGGAGAAGAGGAGTTTAGACTCATCTGTGGATTCGGCAATTCGAAGAGTTCTTCTTGCCCAGTCGATGGTTGGGTTGGCCTTCCGTAGCCAAGGGAGTCCAAGGAACAAGTTATCCTTGCTTAGGTGCATCACATGGCAGGTAATCTGATGAACTAGGCCTTTGGTAGAAACAAAGAGGTTGGCGATATACCAGATGGTTCCTTTGGTATTAATGGTTCCATCGGCGTTTTTGGCGTGGACCGGGTGGTCGAGTTTGGTCAGGGGAATCTTATGCTTTTTAGCGAAACCCCAATCAATGCAGCAGACATCGGCTCCGCTGTCAATCAGGGCTCGGGTTTCAACGGTTTGCAAGGTGTGCGAGGGAACAATAACTTGTACTGGGATTTGCATGGAGTTCGTAGTAGAAGTTACAGATACCGAAGCACTAGGGGACGTAGACGTTGTGGCAGGCCCCCACTTTAAAAACCCGGAGAAAAGGAGACTCTTCTAATAGCTACTCCGTCCTCGTCTTTGTCGGCATCATCAGGGATTTCTTCCAGTTTGGGGAGGTCCGAGGTGGCGACCGCCTTGACCGCCGGTTTCTTTCCCTTGGAGAATCTGGGGCAATTGGTGGAAAGGTGACCCCCCTCCTGGCAGCAGAAACAAAGATTATTTTCAACGCATCTCTTTCGTTCTGCAGGAGGAAGTTTGGGAATCGTGGTGTGTACGGCGTCCACATCCATCGCATCAGGGTCGGGAGTAGAGGTCTTTGGGGTGGAGTGGAATCCATGGAAAACCTTCCCGCTTCCTCGTTTCGCCAGATCTTTAGCTCGCTCTTTCATAGCAGCAAAGTGGGCGGCCTTGGTATACTAGTCTTCGATCTTGTCCGGGGGAGTTTCCATGCTCTGGATTTTCCACATGAGGGGTTCTGGGATTCCGATAGCATAATAGCTGATGAGGACATTGGCGTCGGTGACCTTGGAAATAGCGACGTGGTTCTGGAAGCGAGCGGTGTATTCGGTGAGCGAGGGGGTATAATCTCTGTGCTTATTTTTGACCATTTTGGTCGTGGCAAGCCAGTGGAGGCTGGAGGCAATGGTGTCCTTTCGGACAAAGGATTTAGAGAAAGAGTCGCAGAAGTCAGCGAAGGTTCTGAGGTTGAGCGTAGCCTGAGCAAGGATCTTCTGTCGGTAGGTGGCGGCCCAGACTTTAGCTGACCCCTTCTTCATGAATGATAAAGCATAGGCCACTTTCTTGGCGTCCGTGTTGTAGACTTCGGAGTTTACTGCCAGATAAAAGGTGACAGTTCCGAGCCAATCTTCGGCTTTGGCGAAAGATCCATCAAAATCTTCTGGGGTCCCGAGATGAAGCTCTGTGGGTTTGGTGGTAGGAGCGGCTGGCATAGCTGGTTGAGAGGGAATGGTTGGTGGTGGTGGGTACGAGAGGGGGAATCCTCCAAAGGGAGGGTTACGCGCTCGGGGGGTTGGCGAAGGTGGGGTTGGTTCCCTGGGAATGGTGAGTTCCGAAGAAAACTGATGCCGAAGGGTGAGCTCTTCTTCAGGTCTGAAGAGGGTATCAAGGTCTAGGTCCGGGTTGGTATCTGGGGATGACGCAGTGTCTTGGGGGGCTTCTGACTCTGATAGGTCAGTGGGCGGGAGTTCTCATGGTCTGGACCAATGAGGATCGATGGTAGGTCGCTGGGACGCAATGGTGATTTGAGGATTCAAGGGATCTGCTCATGGAGAGCACACTCGAGAATCAAGGGGGGTATTGGAGCTACAACGGAGGTAGTCCACACGAGATGGAAGCTTGATCTTTTGTTATGCTTTGCCGTGGGCGAGGCGTGATCTCAAAGGAGTCAAGCAGACGAAGTGTCGGAAGCTTGGACGACGCAAGATACCTCTAGCTGTGGTGCTACTAGAGGGCTTCCCTTGAGGTAGACTCGAAGGGTGGATGAAGACTGAGACGAGAGGATCAGACGAAGTCCGCAAGAACTCGTAGAATTGAGAAGATCAAGCTTAGTGTTACAGGTCGAGTGCTACGGTTTAAATAGGGGAGCCGTGGTAATCGAATAGCACCAGATGGAATGCCATAGAATGAGGATGAGTCAGGTATAGAATCTGGTAGAACGCTGGGGAACAATGGTGAGTCAGCGTTTATAAAGCATGGAAGTCGGTAGAACGTCTAAGAACGCTATGAGTAATACACGGGAAAAGATATCGTCGGGCGGGGCTCGAACGGCGAGACGATGGAGTCTGAGGTGAAAGGTAAGCATAGGGTCAAGGAAAGCATAGTAGAAAGGACAAGTCAGGGAAAAACGTAACACTCTGCTGGCGAAGGAACCAGAATGGTCTCGACTGGGAGTGTGGGTCGAACGGGAGGGAGAGGGAGACCTGCCTTAGCTAGGTCCTGCGAATACCGTTCAATGTCGGCGACGAAGTCCAGCATATCTAGCTGGTGCATGGCGGACAGGAGGTAGGAGCAGATGCGGCGGGCTACAAGACGGAGCTGAGTGGAGAAAAACTCCAACTGGGCATTGGCAGAGGTAAAAGAAGTGATAGGGTCGAGATGAGAGACCTGTAAAAAGGCTAAGTACAAAGATTCGAGAGGAGAATCTACGTCTAGATGGGCCTGCATAGTAGCAGCCAAATGGGAATCTTGGAGATGGGTCTGGAGGAGTCGTCCGGACTCGCATGACAGCGGGTCAGATCGGAGGGTGTAGGTGAAGTGGGGTATGTTGACAGACAGGATGGTCTTTGGCTTCTCTTCCTCTTCAAGGACAGAGGGCCAGGGGAGGGGTTCTGTGTTCCACCCGGGGGTGGCTACATTACTGGTGGAGTCGTCAGCGAGGACCATAGGGGGGTGAATAGTGGGAACAGAGAGTTCCTGGGCAAGGGGAGAGGAATCATCGACTCCCTCGAGAGGGGGAAGAGCAGAGTCAGTGAAGGTGAGTGAAGATTCGGTGAGAGAAGACTCGGTCAAAGGGGAGTAAGACATGTTATAAGAAGTACGAAGGTCGTTTAGAGCTCGGTTGGTGATTCTCACGTAGAGACCAGCGCGTAGAGTTCTAAGGAGGGAAGACCTTGGGGTGAAGCTTCTTATAGCTTCGGAGGATTGCTTGGGCATGTTTGAACTCCTGTTCCGGGAGCCAGGTGTCGTCGGAAGCGGTGAAGCCATGCCAGCGGACCAGGAATTGACGGTGGGTAGCAGAACCCCGGTGTCGTATGATCTTTTCAATTTCGTACTGTTCTTCTCCATCGATAAGGTCAGGCGGGGGTGATGGGAAGTTAGGGCCATGCATGGAGTTTTCCTTGTATGGGGTGAGGAGCGATGCGTGGAAGACCAGATGTATTTTCCATGTCTTGGGGAGACGGAGTTGATACGTGATCGGGGACAGTACCTTGACAATGGTAAAGGGCCCTTCACGTCTCGGGGCAAATTTCGGGTGAGTCAGGTTACGTTTCAAATTTCTGGCCTTGAGCCAGACCTGATCACCTTTTTCGAACAGGGTGAAATTCTTTTTGTTTCTAGAAGCCATGACTTGCCTAGCTAGTTCATGCGCAGCAAGGGCTTCTTGACGGGCAGCAGTAAGTTCCTTGATACGATCTTCCACAGCAGGGAGATCCGTGAGTGGGAGGACGGTGGGGACCGGAGTAGGTTCATATCCCATCATTAGGTAAAACGGGGATTTACCAGTGACGGAATGGGGGCGGTGATTGTGAGCGAATTCGGCATGGATCAGCCGATCAGCCCATGTGGTCGGGTTGTTCCCTGCAAAGATCCATAGGTAGGTCTCGAGTTCTTGATTGATCCGTTCCGTTTCCCCATCGGTCTGAGGGTGATATGCAGTGGATAACGCAAGGGAACATCCGAGAAGCCTACCAAGTTCTTTTGCGAAGCGCGAAGCAAATTGGGGGCCTCGATTGGAGATGATCTTCTCGTAGAGGCCGAATCTGGGATATACTTTCTTAAAATAGAGGGTGGCGACATCCTCTGCAGTGGCAGTTTTGGTAGTAGGGCAGAAAATAGCCCCCTTCGAAGATGCGTAGTTGGCCCAGACTATTACAGCCGTGAAACCGTTGGACTCGGGGAGATCCATGATCATGTCACAGGATATCTGTTGGAAAGGGCGGGTGGCGGTGGACTTGTTGGGGGTGAGAGGAGGGGTCATGGGGTGGGTGTTGACCTTGTGCTGCTGGCACAGGGCACAACCCTTGACATACTTGTGAACATACTGGGCCAAGCCAGGCCACCAGAACTTGCTCGCAACGAGCTGTCGAGTTTTAAGAAAACCTGGGTGTCCAGCCAACTCGTGGTCATGACAGCGTTGGAGAATGGACTTACACAGTCCGGCGACAGGGGGAATATAGACACGACCTTGGTAAGTCAGGACGCCCTCGTGGAGCTGCCAATCGCTAAGGCGGGAGCGGAAGGCAGGGGAAATGGAGCCATCGAAGGCCTGGAGGGTCTGCAGGTATAAGGGGTCGTCTTTCGACGTAGTCTTAATGTGATTTCGAAGGGTGGAATCAATGAGACGGACAAAGATGGAGTCCAGGAGGAGGACTGTCTGTGTGTTGTCCGGTGCATGGGCGAGAAAGTCCAGGCGACGAGATAAAGCGTCCGGACTGGCGAGGAGAGATCCGGGGACGTGAATCATCTTGTAGTCAAAGTCCGCTAGGTCTAACAACCAGCGGGCTTGTCGACGGTTGAGGTTCTGAGGGGCTCGGAAGTACGTGAGGTTCTTGTGATCCGTGAAGACCTGTATGGGCGTAGAGGATCCATGAAGGAGATGGCGCCAGGCCTTAAGAGCGCGGATGATAGCGAGGAGTTCGCAGTCGTGGATATCGTAATTGTGCTCGGCTGGGGAAAATGATTGAGATAGGTATGAGCAAGGGTGTCAAGCACCATTCTCATCAGTCTGGAGGAGAATACCACCCATGGCCACGCCGGAGGCATCGGTCACGATGGCAAACGGTGCACTGGGGTCGGGAAGGCGAAGCACTGGCTTCAAGAGGAAGAGCTCTTTGAGGCGGCGGAAGGCAGCATCTTGTGCTTCGTCCCAATGCCAAGGCTGGGTTTTCTTAGTGAGGTCTATGAGGGGGCGAGCAATGGTGGAGTAGTCCGGGATGAACTGCCTGTAATAATTGGCAAACCCAAGGAACAACCGGACTTCTTTGACGGAGGTCGGGGCAGGCCAGGAGGTGATTCTGTCAAGTTTGACAGGATCCATGGCGAGCCTTCTGGGGGAGAGAATCATGCCGAGATAGTCCACTTGTTCCGTGGCGAAGGAACATTTGGATAGGTGGAGGTGAAGGTCGAGCTCCTCCATCCGTTGGAGGACTCGCTTAGTTCATTCTGTGTGGAGTTGGTCATCGGGGGAAAAGATGAGGAGGTCGTCCATATAGATGACGAGCCACCCTTTGGAGATCATGTCCCTGAATGAGTCATTCATGAAACGCTGGAACGTGGTGGGGGAGTTCGTCATGCCGAAGAACATGACCATGGGTTCGAAGAGGCCCTTGTGAGTAAGGAAGGCACCTTTCCATTGATGTCCCTCTTTGATGCGGACGTTGTTATAGCCCCATCGGACGTCGAACTTGGTGAAGACCTTAGCGTCTTGCACCTTGTTGATGAGGTCGTCTATCTGGGGTAAGGGGTATGCGTCTCGGATAGTTTGGTCATTAAGCTTCTGGTAGTCCATGCAGGGGCGAAGCTTTGGGTTGCCATTGGCGTCGAGTTCTTTCTTCTGGACAAAGAAGAAAGGAGATGCTTGGGGAGAGTTTGAGGGGCGGATAGCACCGGACCGGAGGTTCTCTTCTAGGAAGGCTTTGGTGGCTTCACGTTCTCGCGGGGATAGCGGATATAGCTTGCCGATCTTGGGTTCGAAGCCTTCTTTAAGGTTGATCTCGTGGTCGTAAGTCTGTTCCGGTGGGAGTTGTCCGATTGGTCGTTCTTCAAACACCTTTCGGAACTGCTCATACTCTGCTGGGAGGGTGACTTCAGGTTTCTTGTTGAATTCCACTTGTGCTAGCTGCATAGCGGAGGTAATCTTGGCGATGACCGGAGAGCCTAGGGGATAGAATTGCGATCCACACCGTTGGATTCGGCCAATTCTGTAATGATCGTGAGCTCTCTGGCAGAACTCATTCTCCGTTTCTTCGTCGAGATATTCGTAGAGTCGGGCATGGTCAACGCAGTTGACCTTGACTTGGTGTGGTGGAGTCCAGTCAAAGCTGGGTCTCTTGAATTGGTTGCTATGTTCGGAGGTAGTGACGTTGTGTTCCTGAAAAAGCACCTTGGATTGGTCGCAGGATTCTGGGATATCGATTGTCTGTTTAGCCCAGTCGATCGTGGGGTTGGTGGAGCGCAGCCAAGGGAGTCTGAGGATGACGTTCTCACTTCCGCAGGACATGACATGGAAGAGAACCTTCTGGGTAATTCCTCCGGTGTTGGCGTAGAGGGTACAGGTGAAATGGATGGCTCCATGGGAGTTACTAGATTGGTCGATGTTTCGAATGGGAATAGGTTTCGGTAGTCGAGTGGTGGGGATCTTGTGTTTTCGCACAAAGTCCCAGTCGATGCAAGAGATGTCGGCGCCACTGTCGATCAGGGCACGGGTGTCAACGGCTTTGAGAGAGTGCACAGGTACGATGAGCTGAACTGGGATCTGCATAGATTTGCAGGTCTCAGATACTAGTACATTGGCACACCTAGTGTTACGAGTTGACCTGGCCCCGTTTATTTCTTTCTTTTCTTTTGCTTAGCTTAGTCTCGATGGATCACTATCCATCTTGTCTGGCACTACCCAGACTACTCCCGTACGGCACATAGGTTGATACTCCCACGGACCGCATCTCTTTTTCATTTCTGACTAATGACCCCGCTGTCATTGTCGCTTCAGGCCATTCCGGCCACTTCTCTGTTTCATGATAATCTTTGATAGACAGCTGCTTCTGATCGACACTGATCGACAGATCCGCAGCGGATGTGACTCGTTTCGACTCATCCCGAGTCCTTACGATTCCCTGAGTCACATCTCCTTTCATCCCTCGTTTACCCATCCCTTCCATGGGTTTCCATGACTTTCTTTGGCTCGCGTATATAAACTGTAGACTCCACGCTTGTATCCCTTAAGCTAGAGCTACTCAATTATATCCTTGAGCTTACTCCTGCGCTCAACCGAGACAAGACTCGTTTTCCTCGGACTCATCAAATCCTTCGACGCTGAGCGTGCTCTTCGTGAGCAGATACCTCGCCCGAAGGCTCTTAGTCGTACCATAGCGTCAAGAACGCTGGTACTCTCTTAGTCCTAGAAATTCCCTTGAGTCTACGCTCGACCCTACCCGGGCCAAGCGTAACAAAAGCTCTAGCTTACCACGTTGCGGCTACCATTGAGTAGGCCCTCCTCCTCAGCCCGACCGCCACCAATCTCCACCTCGTGGAGAGCCACAGAATCCCCAGACCCCGAGTCCTCAGCCTCAGAAACATCGGACTCAGAAGCCCCTACTGAAGGCTCTGATAACCCCAACCTAGACCTCGAGCTACACTCTTCCACCGAGGAAGCAGAATCACAAGAACTCTCTAGACTACTGTCCCACCAGCTCTCAGCCAGTGCAGTCATCCCTCGTAGCCCCACCCTGCCGTCACCGACACCGATCGCTCAAAGCGGTCACATATTCCCAGTCATGGCACCCCCAGCCCCTCAGCCTCAGACCCCCGTCATGGGAACAAAGCCCACAGAAATCCACCTCGGAGTCCCCGAAGACTTCAACGGAAACCTCACGAAGGCGAAGCCCTGGCTTCGTTCGGTACAATTGTACCTCTCGATCAACACAGAAATCTACAACAACGATGCTAGGCGAATTGCCTATGCACTCTCTTTCATGAAGAAAGGTACAGCTTCTACTTGGGCCGATACCTTCCGAGAATCCAAGATCTCTGGCGGAGGCTTCTCCCTTGGGAAGTGGTCCGACTTTGTCTCCGAATTCGAAGGAGTTTTCTCCCATTCAGAATCGGTTACCAACGCGCTCACCTGGCTCGCCACTAAGCGAATGATCCCTGGAAAGAAGGGCGAGTTTTCCCCTTCCTTAGCTAACTATACCGCCCAGTTCAGGTCCAAGGTATCCGTCGCAGGAGTAACCAATGATTCGGTCCTAGTCTCCTATTACTCTGCGGGTATACCCGAAGAACTGATGTTCGACGTTCTCCGGATGGAGAAACCCCCCACCAAGGTCACCGATTGGTACAAAAAGGTGGCCCTCTTTGACTCTCACCGCCGCTGAGCCCGAGGGATCGCGCAGCAGCACAAGAAACCTGGCACTTCGTACGTGCCGACTTACTCCAAGAAGGAAGAAAAGGACCCCAACGCCATGGATGTTGACGCCGTCTGTCTTCCCCCTAAGCTCACTGAAGCCGAAAGGCAGAAGTGCTTCAAGGAAGGCCGCTGCCTCCGATGCCGCCAGACCGGCCACATGGCAAAGGAGTGCAAGGTCTACGACTCACCCAAGAACCTCAAGAAGACTCACAAAGTGAAGAAGGATGACGTCCCTGAGCTAGCTGACTGCGAAGATGATGATGAAGTCGAGTCAGTAGCTAGAATCTCCTTCTTCCACAAGGATTTTTAGAACGGAGGACCCCGTCAACGCGGACTCCTCCTAGGTGTGCCAATGTACTTGTATCTGAGACTCGCAAATCTATGCAGATTCCAGTTCAGCTCATCGTACCTGTGCACTCCCTTCAAGCTGTTGACACCCGCACCCTGATCGACAGCGGCACCGACATCTCTTGCATCGACTGGGGTTTTGTGCGAAAGCACAAACTCCCCACCACTAGACTACTGAAACCCATCCCAGTTCGGAACGTCAACCAATCCAGTAATGCCCACGGAGCCATCCGGTTCACTTGTACCCTCTACGCCAACACTGGAGGAATTACTCAGAAGGTTCTCTTCCACGTCATGTCCTGCGGAAGTGAGAACATCATCCTCGGACTCCCTTGGCTGTGCTCCACCAACCCCATGATCGACTGGGTTAAACAGACGATCGATATCCCAGAATCCTGCGACCAATCCAAGGTTCTTTTCCAGGAACACAACGTCGCTACCTCCGAACATAGCGACCGGTTCAAGAGACCCAGCTTCGATTGGACCCCACCACGCCAAGTCAAGGTCAATTGTGTTGACCATGCCCACCTCTACGAATATCTTGACGAAGAAACGGAGAATGAGTTCTGTCAGAGAGCTCACGACCATTACAGAATTGGCCGGATCCAATGGTGTGGATCGCGATTCTATCCCCTAGGCTCCCCCGTCATCGCCAAGATCACATCCGCTATGCAGCTAGCGCAAGCGGAATTCAACAAGAAACCCGAAGTCACTCTCCCAGCGGAGTACGAGCAGTTCCGAAAGGTGTTTGAAGAACGACCAATCGGACAGCTCCCACCGGAACGGACTTATGACCACGAGATCAACCTTAAAGAAGGCTTCAAACCCAAGATCGGCAAGCTATATCCGCTATCCCCGCGAGAACGCGAAGCCACCGAAGCCTTCTTAGCAGAGAACCTCCGGTCTGGTGCCATCCATCCCTCGAATTCCCCCCAAGCATCCCCTTTCTTCTTCGTTCAGAAGAAAGAACTCGACGCCGATGGTAACCCAAAACTTCGCCCCTGCATGGATTACCGAAAGCTTAACGACCAGACTATCTGGGATGCGTACCCCTTACCCCAGATCGATGACCTCATCAACAAAGTGCAAGACACAAAGGTCTTCACTAAGTTCGATGTCCGCTGGGGCTACAACAACGTCCGCATCAAGGAAGGACACCAATGGAAAGGCGCCTTCCTCACTCACAAAGGCCTCTTCGAACCCATGGTCATGTTCTTTGGCATGACTAGCTCTCCTGCCACGTTCCAACGTTTCATGAACGATTCCTTCAGGGACATGATCTCAGAAGGATGGCTTGTCATTTATATGGATGACCTCCTTATCTTCTCACCTGATGACCAGCTCCATACAGAATGGACTAAGAGAGTTCTCCAACGAATGGAAGAACTCGACCTACACCTCCGCTTGTCTAAGTGTGCTTTCACCATGGATCAAGTTGATTACCTCAGCATGATTCTGTCGCCCGGAAAGCTCGCCATGGACCCTGTCAAGCTCGACGGAATCACCTCCTGGCTGGCCCCGACCTCAGTCAAAGAAGTCCGGTCTTTCCTCGGATTCGCCAATTATTACCGGCAATTCATCCCGGACTATTCCACCATCGCCTGCCCCCTCATTGATCTCACTAAGAAAACCCAACCTTGGCATTGGGATACACCACAAGAAACCGCGTTCACTTGCCTGAAGGAGCTCTTCCTCTTGAAACCCATCCTCAGACTTCCCGACCCAAGCGCGCCATTCGCCATCGCGACCGACGCCTCCGGCATGGCCACGGGTGGTATTCTCCTCCAGACTGACAAGAATGGCACCTGGCACCCCTGTTCCTACCTATCTCAGTCATTCTCCCCCGCAGAACAGAACTACGATATCCACGACAGAGAGCTCCTTGCCATCATACGCGCTCTGAAGTCTTGGCGCCACCTTCTCCATGGCTCCGCCACGCCGGTTCAAGTCTTCACCGACCATAAGAACCTCACTTACTTCCGCGCCCCTCAGAACCTCAACTGTCACCAAGCCCGCTGGTTGTTAGACCTCGCGGACTTCGACTACAAGATGATCCATGTCCCTGGATCCCTCCTTGCCAGTCTGGACGCTCTATCCCGCCATCCGGACTTCCTCGCCCATGCACCGGATAACACACAGACGGTCCTCCTTCCGGATTCCATCTTTGTCCGCCTCATTGATTCCACTCTCTGGAGTCATATCACGACTACATCAAAGGACGATCCTTTGTATTTGCAGACTCTACAAGCCTTTGATGGCTCCATTCCGCCCGCCTTCCGCTCACGCCTTAGCGACTGGCAACTCCATGACGGTGTCCTAACCTACCAAGGATGTGTCTACATTCCCCCAGTCAACGGACTGCACAAGTCCATCCTACAACGCTGCCATGACCACGAGTCCGCTGGTCATCCGGGCTTTCTTAAAACCCAACAGCTCGTTGCGAGCGAGTTCTGGTGGCCTGGCTTGGCCCAATACGTTCGCAAGTATGTCGAGGGTTGCACCCTATGCCAGCAGCACAAGGTCAACACACACCCCACGACCCCCCCTCTCACACCCAACCAGTCCACCGCCACTCGCCCTTTCCAACAGATCTTGTGCGACATGATCACGGATCTCCCCGACTCCAACGGTTTCACGGCTGTAATAGTCTGGGCCAACTACGCGTCTTCGAAGGGGGCTATTTTCTGCCCTACTACTAAGACCGCCACTGCGGAGGACGTTGCCGTCCTCTATTTTAAGAAGGTTTACTCCCGGTTTGGCCTCTATGAGAAGATCATATCCGATCGAGGCCCCCAGTTTGCTTCTCGCTTCGCAAAAGAACTTGGTAGGCTTCTCGGATGTTCCCTTGTGTTATCTACTGCGTATCACCCTCAGACTGATGGGGAAACCGAGCGGATCAATCAGGAACTCGAAACTTACCTATGGATCTTTGCAGGGAACAACCCCACCATGTGGGCCGATCGGCTGATTCACGCCGAATTCGCTCACAATCACCACCCCCATTCCGTCACCGGTAAATCCCTGTTTTACCTAATGATGGGATATGAACCTACTCTGGTCCCCACCGTCCTCCCACTCACGGATCTTCCCGCTGTGGAAGATCGAATCAAGGAACTTACTGCTGCCCGCCAAGAAGCCCTTGCTGCGCACGAACTAGCTAGACAAGCCATGGCTTCTCGGAACAAGAAGAATTTCACACCATTCGAAAAAGGTGATCAGGTCTGGCTCGAGGCCAGAAATTTGAAACACAACCTGACTCACCCGAAATTCGCCCTGAAACATGAAGGTCCCTTTACCATCGTCAAGGTACTGTCCCCGATCATGTATCAACTCCACCTCCCCAAGACGTGGAAAATACATCCGGTCTTCCACGCCTCGCTCCTCACCCCGCACAAGGAAAACTCCGTGCATGGCCCTAATTTCCCATCACCCCCACCTGACCTTATCGATGGTGAGGAACAATATGAAATCGAAAAAATCATACGACACCGGGGCTCCGCTATCAACCAACAATTCCTCGTCCACTGGCACGGTTTTACCGCCTCCGATGACTCCTGGCTCCCAGAATGGGAGTTCAAACATGCTCAAGCAATCCTTTGAAGCTATAAGAAGCTTCACCCCAAGGTCTTCCCTCCTTAGAACTCTACGCGCTGGTCTCTTCGTGAGAATCACCAACCAAGCTCTATCACACCCGTCCCCGATCAACAGCATGTCTTACTCCCCGTCTACCGAGTCTTCCCTCACCGAATCCTCCATCACCTTCACCGACTCCGCTCTCCCCTCTCTTGAGGGAGTTGATGATTCCTCTCCTCTTGCCCGAGAACTCTCGGTCCCAACCGTACACCCCCCAATGGTCCTAGCCGATGACTCTTGCAGCAACGTTGCCACCCTTGGGTGGAACACCACACCCCTCCCTTGGCCCTCTGTCCTCGATGAGGAAGAGAAACCCAAGACCATCCTATCTGTCAACGTACCCCGGTTCGCCTACACCCTCTGGTCTGACCCGCTGTCATGCGAGTCTGGACGCCTCCTTCAAACCCGCCTCAGAGATTCCCGTTTGGCCGCTACTATGCAAGCCCACCTAGACGTAGATTCCCCTCTTGAATCCTTGTACTTAGCCTTTTTACAGGTCTCTCGTCTCGACCCCATTGCTTCTTTTACCTCCGCCAATGCCCAGTCGGAGTTCTTCTCCACTCAGCTCCACCTTGTAGCCCACCGCATCCGCTCCTACCTCTTGTCCGCCATGCACCAGCTAGACATGCTGGACTTCGTCGCCGACCTTGAACGCTATTCGCAGGACTTAGCTAAAGCAGGCCTCCCTCTCCCTCCAGTTCGACCCACACTCCCAGTCGAAACCATCCTCGTTCCTTCGCCCGCCGAGCCTGCTGCTCTGACGCTGTCTGCGTCGTCGTCTCCACTATCTCCCAGCGAAGTGAACCTCATCGATCAACTTGAGCGGGTTCATCTCATGAACGAAGGTGAGATCAGCCTCAGTCCCGATCACCCCCTTTACAACGCGTCCTGCTTTCATTGTCATCGCCTTGGACACTGGCGCATTGACTGCCCAGAGTACAAGTGCCCATTCTGCCTTCGCATGCGCCCTGGACACATTCAGAACCAGTGCCCACTCCGTCGCCGTCCCTGCCCAGCCACCCCGTTCTCATCATCCCAATCCTCTAGCTCTTCGCGTTCGTCGCGAAGGTCGCACCGTCTGCGACCTCGCCCGCTTGCATCCCGAATTCAGGACGAACCTGAGCTCGACTTTACAGATGACGTGTGGGATGACACAGCCTATGCCAACGTCACCGGTTCCCCCAACGGGGGCTACATCGACCTCTAGATATCCTCAAGTGGCATTGAGGAGCATAAGAAGGGGGTAATGTTACGAGTTGACCTGGCCCCATTTATTTCTTTCTTTTCTTTCGCTTAGCTTAGTCTCAATGGATCACTATCCATCTCGTCTGGCACTACCCAGACTACTCCCGTACGGCACGTAGGTTGATACTCCCACGGACCGCATCTCTTTTTCATTTCCGACTAATGACCCCGCTGTCATTGTCGCCTCGGGCCGTTCCGGCCACTTCTCTGTTTCATGATAATCTTTGATAGACAGCTGCTTCTGATCGACACTGATCGACAGATCCGCAGCGGATGTGACTCGTTTCGACTCATCCCGAGTCCTTACGATTCCCCGAGTCACATCTCCTTTCATCCCTCATTTACCTGTCCCTTCCACGGGTTTCCATGACTTTCTTTGGCTCGCGTATATAAACTGTAGACTCCACGCTTGTATCCCTTAAGCTAGAGCTACTCAATTATATCCTTGAGCTTACTCCTGCGCTTGACCAAGACAAGACTCATCTTCCTCGGACTCATCAAATCCTTCGACGCTGAGCGTGCTCTTCGTGAGCAGATACCTCGCCCGAAGGCTCTTAGTTGTACCATAGCGTCAAGAATGCTGGTACTCTCTTAGTCCTAGAAATTCCCTTGAGTCTATGCTCGACCCTACCTGGGCCAAGTGTAACACCTAGGAGGAGTCCACATTGACGGGGTCCTCCGCTCTAAAAATCCTTGCAGGAGAAGGAGATTCTAGCTACTGACTCGACTTCATCATCGTCTTCTTTGCAGTCAGCTAGCTCAGGAAGATCGTCCTTCTTCACTTTGCGAGTCTTCTTGGGGTTCTTGGGTGAGTCATAGACCTTGCACTCCTTTGCCATGTGGCCAGTCTGGCGGCATCGGAGGCAACGGCCTTCCTTGAGACACTTCTGCCTTTCGGCTTCAGTGAGTTTGGGGGGAAGACGGATGGCGTCAACATCCATGGCGTCAGGGTCTTTTTCTTCCTTCTTGGAGTAGGTCGGTACGTATGGAGTACCGGGTTTCTTGTGTTGCTGCGCGATTCCTCAGGCTCGGCGGCGATGGGAGTCAAAGAGGGCCACCTTCTTGTACCAATCGGCGACCTTAGTGGGAGGGTTCTCCATCTGGAGAACGTCAAACATCAGTTCTTCGGGTATACCCACGGAGTAATAGGAGACTAGGACCGAGTCATCGGTCACTCCCGCGGCGGATACCTTGGACCTGAACTGTGCAGTATAGTTAGCCAAAGAGGGGGAGTACTCGCCCTTCTTTCCGGGGATCATTTGCTTGGTGGCAAGCCAGGTGAGCGCATTGGTAACCGATTCTGAATGGGAGAAAATGGCTTCGAAGTCTGTGACAAAGTCGGACCACTTCCCAAGAGAGAAGCCTCCGCCCGAAATCTTAGATTCTCGGAAGGTATCAGCCCACGTGGCGGCAGTACCCTTCTTCATGAAAGACAGCGCGTAGGCGATTCGCCTAGCGTCATCGTTATAGGTCTCGGCATTGATGGATAGGTACAATTGTACCGAGCGAAGCCAAGGCTTCGCCTTCATGAGGTTTCCGTCGAAGTCTTCAGGAACTCTGAGACGGATTTCCGTGGGTTTGGTTCCCATGACGGGAGTCTGAGGCTGAGGCTGAGGGGCTGGGGGTGCCATGACTGGGAATATGTGACCACTTTGGGCGATCGGGGTTAGTGACAGCGGTGTGGGGCTACGAGGGATGACTGCGCCGGCTGAGAGCTGGTGGGACAGTAGTCTAGAGAGTTCTTGTGATTCTGCTTCCTCGGTGGGAGAGCGTAGCTCGAGGTCTAGGTCGGGGTTATCAGAGCCTTCAGTGGAGGCTTCTGAGTCTGATGTTTCTGAGGCTGAGGACTCGGGGTCCGGTGGTTCTGTGGCTCTCCACGAGGTGGAGATTGGTGGCGGTCGGGCTGAGGAGGGGGGCCTACTCGATGGTAGCTGCGACGTGGTAAGCTAGAGCTTTTGTTACGCTTGGCCTGGATAGGGTCGAGTGTAGACTCAAGGAGGTTTCTGGGACTAGGGGAGTACCAGCGTTCTTGATGCTACGGTACGACTATGAGCCTTCGGGCGAGGTATCTGCTCACGAAGAGCACGCTCAGCGTTGAAGGATACGATGAGTTCAGTGAGGACGAGTCTTATCCTGGTCTTGGGAGATTGAGCGTAGGAGTTATCTCAAAGGTATGATTGAGTAGCTCTAGCTTAAGGAATACAAGCGTGGAGTCTACGGTTTATATACGCGAGCCAGAGAAGGTCATGGAAGCCCATGGAAGGGGCGGGTAAATGAGGGATGAAGAAAGATGTGACTCGGGGAATCGTAAGGACTCAGGACGAGTCAAAATGAGTCACATCCGCTGCGGATCTGTCGATCGGTGTCGATCAAAAGCAGCTGTCTATCAAAGATTATCATGAAACGAAGAAGTGGCTGGAACGGCCCGAAGCGACAATGACAGCGGGGTCATTAGTCGGAAATGAAGAAGAGATGCAGTCCGTGGGAATATCGACCTACGTGCCATACGGGAGTAGTCTGGGTAGTGCCAGATGAGATGGATAGCGATCCATCGAGACTAAGCTAAGTGAAAAAGAAAGAAAGAAATAAACAGGGCCAGGTCAACTCGTAACAGTATGCAGGCTTGTAATATGGACGTGGGACATGTGGGTTTTTCAGAATTGTATCCCCTGTTGGAGCATCTATGGGAGATAAAGTAATGCGAGTCGATTTGTTTTCAAACAGAGACTAAAGCAAAGTCTCGAGAACCCGCATACCCATACAGGCCATTCAGCAGCATGGATGACATTACAAGCACCTTGTCATTCTGCTCGCTTAATATAAGACCAAAAGGCTTTAGTATCATTCCCACAGGTGTGTATTGCACTTGTATACCATATTAGGTAGATGGGGATTTGCTAGTATAAGGAGACATTTCTAGTTTTAGATGCACAGGAGCATTGGGCGGAACCAAAGGAACAGAGAAGATCATATCCGGGAAGCACTGACATGCAAGGGGGCAAGGTGTATAGCGTTATTGCGTCCGATGGTCTGCAGCGTATATGGTTCCAGAACCATTGAGATCCGTTTCCCCACTCCACTCTCGCTTTCCCACTTAACCAGAGAATGGAATTGGAGCAATCATCAAATGATTTTCCACAAGGCTCACCACTTGAGTTGACCGATCGAATCGCAGAATATATGTGGGCCGGATTCTTTGAGGAGGTCCAGGCACGCAGACACGGGGTAGCAGGAAATACACTGAGTAGCATGCCAGGATCTACAACCAAGGTTCTTCCACACAGAACAATCCCCCTTTGGGTTGTCTGTGCCGCAGACCGCATGGTGGAAATGCTAGTGAAGGCTAGTCTCAATCGTGGTCTGTGACTATTTGATGTAAAAACATGATGCTGACCAGTATTACAGTTACAATTCATGAATTTGATCCTCTGCGGGAGGCTGGAAGAGTAATCCAAAATCCTTACGGGGAAGCAGAACATGATTCCCAAGATAATGTTGAACTGAGGTCGCCCACAATGTTGATCAATGAGGGCAGATATATACTGGCATGGTATTTGCCAGAGGTTCTGAGTGAGATCATGCAAGTAAGGATCACAATTTTGAGCCGTGGAGCACCTGGTCAGTACTGATGATGAATGCAGGAAAACACTTGGAAATCTCTGCAGTTACTTGAAAGAGTTCTGAAAAAGAGTGTCACCAAAACTGGGAAGAATTGGCAGACCGACAAATCATTATTTCGGCCTGGGGTGGATCTCAGAGGAAGCATCGATCTTTCCCCAGCATGGTTTCAACAAGGGCACAGCGTATGTTCAATCCAGTTTATATCCGCATGGAATTTCACCTGTGCCATTACAGAGTCACAGTGCAGAGCTGCGAATGTCCAAACTGTTATGACCAGGGGAGCAGGACAATATTCAGATAAGGGCATGGCTGACCACAATAACAGAGATGAACACAGTCGTCTCAGCCGCCATGAACATCATGCATCCTGAAATGTATATACTGGCTCGTCAGGCAATGAAGAATATCTGGGAATCTGCACAGGCGGATGGTAGTACTGATATGGTAGAAGTGCTGCAACTTTGGCCATCCACATACAACAACATCTCGGTGATGGTTAACCGATGTAGCCCAGACCACTTGGATACATTAGGGCGGGCGGCAACCTTTGACCAATTGCTCACTGTTGGTCAATACAAGGATTCACACCTAAGGTTGCCTAGGTTGCGGATGAAGCTGTTCTATCTGCCAGGGACAATGGCCACATTTTCAGGGCGGCTGTTCCTGCATGGGGTACCAGAGGTTGCAGGAGATCGGGCATGTATTGCCTGGTACATGCGCGACAGGGTTCATGAGGCGGTGAATGTCCCGCAGTGTAATTATGCTCATATCCGCAATATAGATGGTACTGTGGATGTGTATCAGATTACTTAACATAACTTCTGTGTACTATAAAAGCATGAATGAAAGTCTTTCGATGTAAACCTCCTCATTTCTGTGATTTTTACGTCCAGCCCATTCGGTCAGTAGGCTACATAAAATATAACCCGCCAATGGTTCACAACAGGACATTCATAGATTTATTCAGCAGGAGATCCCCAAGAGCCCTACCCAACATAATCAACAATAATAAATTTGCACATCCAGAAACCGATTCTTGCTTGCGATCCATCCGCATAAGCGAGGACATGTTCAGGAATAATTAGTGATGCCGTAGTGGTTGAAGGCGTGTGGTTTGGATGTGTGAAATGGGAGAGAATCAGTATCATGCAGCAGCCA
>JBBPSV010000387.1:0-19726 GCA_038093795.1 Retiboletus fuscus
AGCACACTGCCAGAGCACGTCCTCAGCAGAATGGAGTTGCTGAGCGTGCCAATCGACTTCTCTCTGAGCGCATTACCAGCATGCTCCATGAATCAGGCCTTCCTACCTCATTTTGGGGCGAAGCATTGGCTGCACTTGTGCATGTTTGGAACAGATGTCCTACAGCTGCACTTGATGACTCTACACCCTATGAGCGATGGCATGGATCGAAGCCTGATGTGTCTCATCTGCAAGTTTGGGGATGTACTGCTTATGTGCATCTCCACAAGGACCAGCGCTCTGCTTTTGGATCTCACTATGCGAAGTGCGCTTTCATTGGGTATCCTGATGGGTACAAGGCATGGAAGTTCTATAATCCTTTGACCAAGCGTACTATCATCTCGGAGCGTGCTGATTTCGATGAACGCCACTTCCTCGCTCGTCCTTCTGTCTCCTTGCAGTCACCACCATCACAATCGTCCTATGTTCCCCCATTGGTGTCTGATGATGAAGATACTTCAGTGTTACCTGGTTCTGTAGCTGTGGGGGGCCACCCAGTTCAGCAGCTGCCAGCTCCAGCTCCAGCTCCACCTCAGCCTGCTGTGCCACCTCCACCACTCCCTTTGCCTGCTCCAGCTGCACCTCGCCCACTCACTCCACCTCCACCGCTTCAAGCACAACTTCCTGAACCTGAACCAGCTGTCGATGCGCTAGCTCCACCTGATTCTCCGATTGGCATTGGTGCCAGACTCCCTGCCAGGCGAAGGAATCCCCCAGGCCAGTGGTGGAAACTTGGTGCTTCCCAGTTCGATGCAGATGATTCAGATGAGGATGCTGATATGGCCTGTGCTACCTCTCTTGCTGTTCCTCATTCCTATCCAGAGGCAATGTGCCAAGAGGATGCCCAGGAGTGGCACCAGGCTGCTCTGGACGAGTTGAATGCCCAAAAGCTGAATGGCACATGGAGTCTTGTCCCTCGCCCTATGGATCGACCTGTAATCGGTTCTAAGTGGGTCTTTGCACACAAATATCATGCTGATGGATCCTTTGATCGCTACAAGGCTCGTCTTGTCGCACAGGGATTCAACCAGCGACCTGGATTCGAGTATCTGGAGGTCTTTGCCCCTACTGTTCGCTTGCCAACCTTGCGCATTGTCTTTGCACTTGCTGCCATCCATGACTGGCATCTCTGGTCTATCAACATCTCTTATGCTTATCTCAATGGGGAGATCGACTGTGAGGTGTATATGGAGCAGCCACCTGGCTTTGCAGAAGGAGATGCCAAGAAGCTTGTCTGCCAGCTCCAGAAGGCGCTCTATGGCACCAAACAAGGTGGAAATCGCTGGCATCGCAAACTGCGCACTGTGCTTGCATCCCTGGGCTTCACTCCGACCTATTCAGATGCTGCTGTCTACATCTTCACTCGAGGTGATATTCGCATCATTCTGCCTGTCTTCGTCGATGATATGACCTTTGCCTCACCATCCTTGGATGCCATCAAGCACACTGTGGAGCAGTTGCGCAAGCATTTCAGGATCCATGACTTGGGACCTACTGTCGAGATTTTAGGGATCAAGATCGATTGAAATCGCGCTCTTCGCACTCTCACTCTGTCCCAGCGTCAGTACTGTGTAGAGATGCTTGATCGCTTTGGTATGGGTGATTGCAAGCCTGTTAGCACTCCCATGGACCCTGGTCTCTCCCTATCTCGCTCCCAGTCACCCCAGACATCCACAGAGACTGCTTTGATGCACTCAGTGGACTATGGTGGTGCTGTTGGCTCGTTGCAGTATCTCTCTTGCACCACTCGCCCAGATATTGCCTATACTGTTGGTCAGCTTGCATCCTTCACCTCCAATCCTGGTGTGTCGCATTGGAACGCTGTCAAGCACTTGTTTCGCTATATACGAGGCACTATGGACTATGGTATCACCTATTCTCCTGATCCTTCAACATCTCAGCTCTTCTCCACCTATTCTGATGCAAATCATGGCGGTTGCAAGGATACTGGTCGATCTACTGGGGCATATGTTGTCAAGATTGGTACTGGTGCTGTCTCCTGGATGTTGAAGCGTCAGTCCATTGTTGCTCTATCCACTACTGAGGCAGAATACATTGCTGCATCAGAAGCTGGAAAGGAGATTGTCTGGATGCGCAAACTGTTGCAGGAACTTGGCTTTGCTGTGGAAAAGTCATCAACCCTGCACATTGACAACCAGTCTGCTATTCAGGTAGCGAAGCATCCAGAACATCATGGGTGGATGAAGCAACTGGACTTTCGCTGGTTTTGGCTGAGAGATGTGGTGGACAAGGATATCATTTCGCCCATATTCCTTCGGACTGATCAGATGCCTGCTGATCTATTGACCAAGGCATTGCCTCGAGTCAAAGTCGAGGTTTTCTGTCAGATGTTAGGACTGTGTAGAACAGGGGGGAGTAAGTGATTGGCAGAGTTGCGCAACCAGGGGGGAGTGTTACATTTCTTGATTTCGCACTCTATGGACACTTTTACTGCATTCTAGATGTTTGTTGCCCTTGTGGCTGATTTGTGGCTGCCAGTTGTTTAGCAGTATTTACAGCCACTCCACTTAGGCCTCGGAGTCCACTGTTGTGCTTCCTTGGTTACTCACAGTGGACTCCAGGTCAGTAGCTGATTGTATTTCACTCAATATCATTCTTGGTTACTCACAGTGGACTCCAGTGTGCCCCTTGAGTCCCCATTCAGTGGCTAGTCCACTCCCACAAGTGTTCTGCGCTTATCAATACGAATATGAAGAGCTGGTGGGGAAGGTGCAGGTAGTGGCGGGAGTATGGGTTGGTCAGGTGGTCCAACGTTGGCAATCCAGGAAGGCTTGTGGTCTGGATCTCCGTCACTGTCGTACTCGGGAGATGATGGAACCAAAGTATCGGTTTCGGTATTCTGCTCAGGTGTGGTAGGCAGTGTGTCCAGTAGTACAGCAAAAGGTCTCTGAGAATCTGGAGTAGATAGGATAGGGGGAGAAGGCGAGGATCGTTGGAAAGGGAGAGAGGCCGATACTGATGCAGATAGGGTCTGACACGGACAAGCCTGATCGATTGCTAAATAGCGTCGACACCTGGTGCACCTTGAAGATCCACAGGGGCAGATCTCTCCTGTCTCTAGCAGGGTTCCGCAAGCATCACAGGGTATGTGATCTAGCGGTCCAGGAACTCTGGTGGTGTTCCTGACTCGTCTCCGTGGGAAGTCTGTATGATCTAATCATACCTCTTGTACCACGTCGTCTGGATAGACGGTCGTCGATGTGGTCAAGGTATGAGTGGAGGAATGAGTACGATAGATCAGTGTAATGCCACGGGTATCAGAAGCCAGTCTGAATATGATGATAAACGAGTCTGCAGTGATGATCACTGATCCTGCAATTGCAAGGATAGGATATCCACCGATTGCTGCTGTGAAGATAAAGAACAGTGCGATGCACCAGATGCTACCAAGAACAATCTCACTCTCACTGCGCAAGCTTGGAACAGACATCCGAATCGATGGTAAGTTACAAGCCTGCAGGGCTCATAACCTATGGAAATACCACAGGTAATTCCACGTGCACAGCTGAGGGCAACAAAGGGAAGGAGTGGCCTGAAGTGGGAGATACTCACTTCTGTGAGAGTATGAGACTGTAAAGCATATAGCGAAGTCTTGTATAGCTGACTGGGTTTCCGAGTAGGAATAAGACTTATATTGTGAGAGTGAAGACACGTCCTACTTATAGGATATCGTGTCTGTGTGTACGTATGTATGTCTCTATCATAATAGGTAAGTCCATGGAACATTAGAGAATGTCATGGAACGTATGTGTAATACATTTGTAATGTATTTGAAATAGTCTTGGTAATGCCAAGACATTTCTCAGTCAGCTATCGTCCTATTGGACGATAAGATATCAGTTATCTATGATGTCATATATGTGAGTAATAGAGATAGCGTAATGGCCTCTGTCCAGGCCTGCCTAGAATCATGGTAGTTGATAAGAAGATAAGATATGAATACCATGATTCCCGATACAATGTGGTACTGCAAGAGTTGTTGGTCGCAATGTTCACGTGGTACCGTGGCTCGTCCCTCACACTTATCTACCTCCGTGGTGTCTCGTCAGAGTCCCAGTTCCCAGGTGGCCTCCAGGGCAGCATTTGGAATACTTGAGGATGGACATACCAGGAATATGTTGCTGCTGAGACTGTCCAGTTCTACACCAAGGACTGGAAGCCATACCTTGGCTTGGACTTGGCCAACCACAAAGAGTTGCCTGTTGTTCTTTCGGAGATGCAACAGGCAACAGGGATTTCTGCAGAAGAGATGGCAGTACTGTGACCAGGCCTCGATAGAGTCCAGGAGAAGCTTTACGTGGCTTTGATGTGTCAGATGACATGCTTGGAAGACATTGCATACTCGCTACTTGGGATTTTCAATGTTTTGATTCCAGTTATATATGGTGAGGGTGACTGTGCAGTTGGTTGACTCCTGGAACACATTCTAACTGGTTCAGGTGATGTGACGATCCTGGCTTGGATGGGCTGTGCAGGTAGCTACAATAGCTGTCTACCTGTCTACCTCACGGTGTACAACCAGCTTGTGCCGCCACACATCCCACAACCCATGAAGATAGTTGAGATGGACAGCATGGTCATGGCACTCCATTCATCCTTGCCTGATCTATCCCTTGCCATGATGTTATATAATCAACTGAACGCACTTCTGTCGCCTTCCCTTGCTTCAAGTCAACTTCGTCTCCCTGGGATTCTTTTCCACCTCGGCAGACTTGTTCATGTGTCAGAACCTGATCTGGTGATGAGGCTCAATGTATATCATGCAACAACATTGTTGTTTGGGGATATAGAGATCAAAACTGCAGACGACTCCTTGACTGGGATGGGCAATCTCTACCTCATCCATCCATGGATCCACCCTCTACTGGATCAAGAGTTCTCAGATTGTGTGGCTGCATTTGACGAGATGACACAAGCACTTTGGTTGATTGCTTGTCTCCAGCAACCGTTTGGTGTGCTGTTGCTCAAGCCACTGTCACGTGTAGAGTACAGGCGGATGGCTGTGGACAGTTTGATCATGGTTCAATTTAGTGAGGAGATTTCATTGACTGAATTGATAAAGAATGTCCATATGGTCGAGATACAGTAGTGGTCATTTGAGTACTATGGAATGAACTCGTAACAGTAGTTTGATACTTGGGGGTAGGTGATATTATAAGAGGCTTGATTGGCAGATTGTGTGCAAAGAGAGTCGCTCGGGCCATTGAGCAAGCGATGTATGGTATGAGTAAGAGCTGGTAAGGGAGTGGTAAGTCTAATAGTGGTTTCAAGCCTGCGAAAGCTCTCATTAGGGGGCTGCCACTACCCTGACTGCTGCCCATCTGAGTCCATTTAGGGTTCAGCTACCAATCTTAAGCCCTATCGAGGGTGTTGGCCAAACTCGCAGAGGCAACTACGGCGATGCAAGGGTGCGACCCTAGATAGATTGGTTGCATGGTGAGGTGCATGAGTAGGGAGGAAGGAGGCTCCCTGCTCAAAGAAAAGGTTAGGAGAGAGACTCGCAGGAGGGGGATTTCCACAGGCGGTGCAGGCATGCGAGGCCCCTTTCAGGCGCTCACCTGCACTTTACGCTGCCATGGCATCGGTCCTTTCAGTGTCGCTTATGGAATCCCAACTGGGATGTGAAATACACCACCCATCCCCACCCCTTCATGACCTGCCAGCACATCAAAATCAATGTGCTCCCACACATGTGGATGCTCGCCTACTGGCACCCTCCAGCACTGCCCCAAGTCAGCCTGGAACGTAGACAACCCCATGGTGTGGTACACATCAAGCGTGTCCAGCATGACGTCCCCAGCGATGAGCATCCCTAGAAGCGTCTCCCTGTTCTTGTCCCCCATCAGATAGACCATCCATCGTCCTCGATTGCCCACATGCTCCCCCAGGATGAACACCACGAGGTGCTTGCCCATCCCTGCCTCTTCACCCCTGTGAATGTGTGTCTCCGCAGGCGCGAGATGCATTGCACATAGACACAAACCAGATCACTGGAACTCCCAGTGTGTATTGGTGCATCCTGGCTGACATTGTGGCTAATTAAAGTCAGATGGTGGATCACCTGTCTCTCACATCCCCACCTGACAGCAATATACATCCCAGACACTACCAGTGCATCCTTGTCGCAGGCAAAAAATGTGGCAGAGACATTCATGGATGCGGTCCAGAGCACAGAAGCTTCTTGTAAAGGGATCACAGAGCTGGAACAGTGTCAGTGGCTAGAGTTGACGACACTGACCAAGATATTAATTGAAAAGGATGTAAAGGGTACTGGTAGTAATGTTGAAGTATGATACCACCGTTGAGCATACATTCATGTCGTTCAATGACTCTGATGACGTTTTCATATATCGTGAAGATGATTCCACCACTCATCTGCATGAAAAAAGTCATTACCTGCATGAACCAACGTCCAAGATCATGACTCACCATCAACCACACTAGTCTCGGTGTCATTCCCGTCCAGAATTGTAGCAATCCATCCACTGTCAAGATCCGCAATGAAATGAGTTTCTATACTCTCAAGAAGTATTCAGAGCCTGCATGCATGTCTTGATGACGCTATTTAAAATGTCAAGTGCACGCGCAAGCACCCTCAAGCAGTTCATGCAGTCCACCACGTGTCTGGGACAGCAACTTCCAACTGGGATCGTGTTTGTAATCAGTGCCATTGCAGGCCTCGTCATGATCTATGTCACATAACTGCTTGAGTGTGTCTTTCTATTTTTTCGTGGTATATGTCGTGAAGCATACCGTGAATTGGTGCCTTGTTGCATCATCTAGGTCGAGCTGCAGGTCATAGCAAGGACATGGAGAGAAAATACACATACAACCAGGAATAACCCTCTGTATATGTCTGCAATGCCTTCTTGGCATACAATGGACATGGTACCATGCACGAGACTGTGGTATTGGGGATTTGGACACTTGGCATCGTTGATGCGATGTGGGGCGGTGTTGGGAGGCAAGGAGATGCGAACACGCATATGGATACACACTTGATCATTTTGGAAGGGGTGACAGCAACAATGGCCTCTATCATCCCAGCACCCAATCCCACTACCGAACAATACTGACAGAATCTAGGAGAAGGCAGGAGTTGTCCAATACTCAGCCACTGCCTAAGATGGGCGAAAACGACTATATTCACCTAGGAGAAGGCAGGAGTTGCCCAATACTGTAGTACATTAGCTAGGAATGAAAAACTAAGTGAAAAGTAACTCACCTCAGCCGCTGCCTAAGATGGGCGAAAACGACTGAGGTACTAGTGAGTAGGGTAAGTGTATATATACTATGGGCAGAGGTACACTTGTATTATGTTACCAGCAATGAGCCTAAAAGAAGACTAGAAGATATGACAATGATGCTGTAAGCAGAGTCTAAAAGGTTAAGCGGATATGAAAGTCATACAACTGTAATGGTTCCGAAGGTTCTGCTCTTCCAAGTTGGAAAGAGTGCAGGAAAAATCTCGGGACTGGTTCCAGAACAGTGTTCCCAGAACCTGGTGCTTCCGAGTCCAGAAGAGCGTGGGAAAGTTCCGGAAGTGGTTCCGGAACAGTGGAACTTGGAAGTGCTGAAACTGTGTGACTTTAAGGTTGGATATTGTCAAATACTCACCAGTGAGTCACGTGGATAGGTGTATGCATGCTGCATGGCACTGACCAAGTAGACTCCTCAGCACACTGACTTTGCCCTGTGAGAAGGCAATGTGAAGCAAGAGAGCGACCTCTGAATCTGCCAACATGCTCTTAAGGTGGTCATAGCTTACGAAGCGCACCCCAGCCTTGACGGCGTTCCCGAAGACGAGTGCCAAACAACCCAAATAGAGACTGGTGATGCCCTCGTCGCGGATGGTCGTGCAGATGATCATGAGCAGTGGTTCTTGCTGGTGTGGTGATGGTGAGCCTACAAGCATGCGACGAGAGAGGACTAACCTGACCCCAAAACTGGGAACGTGTTTTCATGAACTCGGTGGTATATGTTGTGAAACTTGCCAAATATGTTGGGCGAGCATGGGGTGATGAGATGACGGTCGACATATGCTTCGATGGCCACAATGTACAATGAAGCAACCTAGTAAATGTCAAACAAGAAGTTGGACGAGGTGACGTTTTGCCAAAGAGACACTCCCTTTCTCTCATGGTCATTGGTTTCATTGATCTTGGAATCTAGGTTGTACTGCATATCATAGCTTTTCCTGTGATTGACGTTGTAGTATCGTCTGTCACCGAGTCGTGCTAATGGATTGATGGACACTATATATACATGATTATAACAGACAAGTGGAAAATACAATGGTTCCACAAGCTTGAATGTAGACGAACGACTTGTGAATGCGAGGTCAACATGGATTGGATAGCAGCAAGGTGAGAGAGTCTGTTGTCACCATTCAGGAAGATGGTTTCAGGAAGTTGCCCTGGCACCAAGGTTGCAATGATCAGGGAGATGCGCCAACTTGCAGCATTGCACAACTACATACTCATAGGTTATATTTGACAGGGTAAATCGATGTGCTTGTGACAGCCCAGTGTCACACTCCAATAAAGAGAGATTCAGTCTTTGGTGTCAAGGGACTATGGCGAAATGTCAGGGACTAGCCTCAATCACTCAAAGTGAGCTAATGAGAACTATGAATAAGAATTCCAAGAATGCAGACTATGATACATGGGTTGAGTATATATACTATTTTACATAGTCTGTGTGCATGAGGACTTGGTCTGTGCACGTGAGGCAGTGTTACAGAGTATAGGGTCTGACGTAAGGTCTAGACTTGGTGATATATATGATAGAGTGAAAATGTGAAAATAGAATCCTAACATTACCCCCTTTTCAAGGCAGAAACTCTGGAGACGCAAATAGAAGAAGAAAGAGAAAAGTCAAAATGGGAATTATCTAACTTGTTGTACTTCTTTTGGAATTCCAGGAAGTCACTGGAAAGGAACATTGGGGATGGCGTAGATAAGGGGATTTTAAGACAAATTGGACAGGTACAATCGGGATCTCGTTTATCCACGTTGTATAATCTGATTTTGATTGCCAGTCTAGGTGCATTGGAGTTTGATCGATGGAACTCTTTGATTGCTTCTTGTGCATGAGAGAGTTCTTTGGTTGGGATCCACTCATTTTCTTCTCATGGAAATCCCTTCCAATGGATGAGATATTCAATTGTATTTCCTTTGCGTCTTGAATCTATAATGGATTCAATTTCAACTTCTTCAACACCCAAGATCACTTCAGAAGGAGGAGAAGGAGGTTGTTTTTGTTGGGAAGGGAATTCTCCTTTGTGATAGGGATGGAGTAGGCATTTGTGAAAGATGGGGTGGATAGTCTTCCAGGTTTTGTCCAATTTGAGACAATATGAAGTGAGTATAGAAATACCACAGGTATATCCACATGCACAGCTGAGGGCAATGAAGGGAAAGAGTGGGCCTGAAGTGGGAGATCTCACTTCTAGGAGAGTGAGTTGTTGTAAAGCATATAGTGAAGTCTTGAGTAGCTGACTGGGTTCCAAGTAGGAATAAGACTTCATATTGTGAGAGTGAAGACATGTCCTACTTATAGTGTATCATGTCTGTATGTACGTATGTATGTCTCTATTGTAATAGGTAAGTCCATGGAACATTAGAGAATGTCATGGAATGTATGTGTAATACATTTGTAATGTATATGAAATAGTCTTGGTAATGCCAAGACATTTCTCAGTCAGCCCTCATCCCATTGGACGATAAGATATCTGTTATCTATGATGTCATATATGATGAGTAATGGATATAGCATAATGGCCTCTGTCTGTTACGCTTGGCCTGGGTAGGGTCGAGCATAGACTCAAGGGGGTTGTCTGGGATTGAGGAGTACCAGCATTCTTGATGCTCCAGTATGATGAAGACCTTTGGGCAAGGTATCTGCTCACGAAGAGCATGCTCAGCGTCGAAGGATATGATGAGTCCAAGGAGGATGAGACTTATCCCAGTCTTGGGAGATCGAGCATAGGAGTTATCTCAAAGGTAGAATTGAGTAGCTCTAGCTTAAGGAGTACAAGCATAAAGACTACTGGTTATATACTTGATCCATAGAAGGTTGTGGAACTCTATGGAATGAGCGGGAAAACGAGGAACTAAAAGAGATATGACTTGGGGAATCGTAAGGACTCGGGAAGAGTCAAAGCGAGTCATATCTGCTGCGGATCTGTCAATCGATGTCGATCAGAAGCTGCAGTCAATCAAAGATCTACATGAAACAGAGAAGCAGTTGGAGCGACCCGAAGCGATGATGACAGCAGGGTCATTAGTCAGAAATGAAACATATGATACAGTCTGTGGGATAACGACCTACGTGCCATGTAAGAGTGGTCTGGGTAGCACCAGACAAGATGGATAGCGATCCATCGAGACTTAGCTAAGTAAAGAAAACAAGAAATAAATGGGGCCAGGTCAAGTCGTAACATTACCCCCCTCTTACGCTCTTCAATGCCACTTGAGGGTTTCTAAAGATCAATGTAGCCCCTGTTGGGGGAACCAGTGACGTTGGCATAGGCCGTGTCGTCCCAAATGTCATCCGTGAAGTCGAGCTCTAGCTTATCCTGGATGCGGGACGCGAGTGGGCGAGGTCAGGGGCAGTGCGACCGTCGCGACGAGTGGGAGGAACTAGAAGAGTGTGACGATGAGGATGGGGTGGCTGGGCAGGGATGATGACAGAGGGGACACTGGTTCTGGATGTGTCCAGGGTGCATGCGGAGACAGAAGGGGCACTTGTACTCTGGGCAGTCAATGCGCCAGTGTCCAAGGCAGTGACAATGAAAACAGGATGCATTGTATAGGGGGTGATCAGTTGTAAGGCTGATCTCACCTTCGTTCATAAGGTGGACCCTCTCAAGTCGATCAATGAGGTTCACCTCACTGGGTGATAAAGGGGAGGACAACACAGACAGTATCGGAGCGACAGGCTCGGCGGGTAAGGGGACAAGGATCGTCATGATGGGAAGAGGGGGTCGAACAGGAGGAGCTGGGAGACCAGCCTTGGCGAGGTCCTGGAAGTAATGTTCAATGTCAGTGATGAAGTCCAGCATGTCCAGCTGGTGCATGGCCAATAGGAGATAAGAACAGATGTGGCAGACTACAAGGTGGAGCTGGATGGAGAAAAACTCCGACTGGGCATTGGCAGAGGTAAATGAGGCAATGGGGTCGAGACGTGAGACCTGTAAAAAGGCTAAGTAAAGAGATTCGAGGGGAGAGTCTACATCTAAATGTGCCTGCATTGTTGCTGCAAGGTGCGAGTCACGGAGGCAGGTTTGGAGGAGGTGTCCGGACTCGCATGACAGCAGGTCAGACCAAAGGGGGTAGGCGAAATGGGGGATGTTGACGGAGAGGAGAGTCTTGGGCTTCTCTTCCTCATCGAGGACAGAGTGCCAAGGAAGGGGAGCGGTGTTCCACCCAGGGGTGGCAGAGTTGCTAGGGCAATCATCGGCGAGGACCATGGGGGGATGGATAGTGGGAACGGAGAGTTCCCGGGCTAGGGGTGATGATTCATCGACTCCCTCAAGGGGTGGGAGAGCGAAGTCAGAGAACGGGGGCTCGGTAAGGGAAGACTTGGTAGATGGGGAGTAAGACATGTTGCAGAGGGTCGAAGGTTGGTAGGACTCGGTTGGTGATTCTCACATAGAGACCAGTGCGTAGAGTTCTAAGAAGGGAAGACCTTGGGGTGAAGCTTCTTATAGCTTTGAAGGACTGCTTGTGCATGTTTAAACTCCCATTCAGGGAGCCAGGTGTCATCGGCGGTGGTGAAGCCATGCCAGCAGATGAGGAACTGTCGGTTGACAGCAGAGCCCCGGTGTTGTATGATCTTTTCAATTTCATACTGTTCTTCTCCATCGATAAGATTGGGTGGGGGCAATGGGAAGTTGGGGCCATGTACGGAGTTCTCCTTGTAGGGGGTGAGGAGCGATGCATGGAAGACCAGGTGTATTTTCCATATCTTGGGGAGGTGGAGTTGATACGTGATTGGGGACAATACCTTTGTAATGGTAAAGAGTCCTTCATGTTTCGGGGTGAATTTCGGGTGAGTCAGGTTATGTTTCAAATTTCTGGCCTCGAGCCAGACTTGGTCACCTTTCTTGAATGGGGTGAAATTCTTCTTGTTCCGAGAAGCCATGACTTGCCTAGCTAGTTCATGTGCAGCAAGGGCTTCTTGGCGAGCGGCAGTGAGTTCCTTAATGTGATTTTCCACAGTGGGAAGATCCGTGAGCGGGAGGACAGTGGGGACTGGAGTGGGTTCATATCCCATCATTAGGTAAAATGGGGATTTACCGGTGACAGAATGAGGGCGATGATTGTGAGCGAATTTGGCATGGATCAGCTGATCAGCCCACATGGTGGGGTTGTTCCCTGCAAAGATCTGTAAGTAGGTCTTGAGTTCCTGATTGATCTGCTTGGTTTCCCCATCAGTCTGGGGGTGATATGTGGTGGATAATGCAAGGGAACATCTGAGAAGCCTACTGAGTTCTTTTGCGAAGTGAGAAGCAAATTGGGGGCCTCAATCGGAGATGATCTTCTCATATAGGCTGAATCTGGGGTAAACCTTCTTAAAATAGAGGACGGCTACATCCTCTGCTGTGGCAGTCTTAGTGGTAGGGCAGAAAATAGCCCCCTTCGAAGATGCGTAGTCGGCCTAGACTATTACAGCTGTGAAACCAGTGGACTCGGGGAGATCCGTGATCATGTCGCACGAGATCTGCTGAAAGGGACGGGTTGCAGTGGACTTGTTGGGTGTGAGTGGAGGAGTCATGGGGTGGGTGTTGACCTTGTATTGCTGGCAAAGGGCACAGTCCTCGACATACTTTCGAATGTACTGGGCCAAACCAGGCCACCAGAACTCGCTCGCAACAAGCTGTCAAGTCTTAAGGAAGCCGGGGTGGCCAGCAGACTTGTGGTCATGACACCATTGGAGAATGGACTTACGCAGTCCGGAGATGGGGGGAATGTAGATGTGACCCTGATAGGTCAAAACACCTTCATGTAGTTGCCAATCGCTAAGGTGGGAGTGAAAGGCAGTGGGAATAGAGCTGTTGAAGGCTTGGAGCGTCTGGAGAAAGAGGGGGTCGTTTTTCGACGTGGTCTTAATGTGATCCCAGAGTGCGGAATCAATGAGCTGGACAAAGATGGAATCTGGGAGGAGTACCATCTGAGTATTGTCTGATGCATGGGCAAGGAAATCTGGGCATCGGGACAAGGCGTCGGAACCAGTGAGGAGAGAACTGGGGACATGGATCATCTTATAGTCAAAGTCCGTGAGGTTGAGCAACCAGTGGGCTTGTCAACGATTGAGGTTCTGTGGGGCTTGGAAGTATGTGAGGTTCTTATGGTCCATGAAGACTTGGACCAGGGTGGATGAGCCATGCAGGAGGTGTCACCAGGATTTCAAGGCATGAATGATCACGAGAAGTTCATGGTCATGGATATCATAGTTGCGTTCTGTAGGGGAGAACGACTGGGAAAGGTAAGAGCAGGGGTGCCAAGCACCATTCTCGTCGGACTGTAAAAGGATACCACCTGTGGCCATGCCAGAGGCGTTGGTCATGATGGCAAACAGTGCGGCGGGGTCCAGGAGTCAAAGGACTGGCTTAGAGAGGAAGAGTTCCTTTAAATGGAGGAATGCAGCTTCTTGGGGTTGATCCCAATGCCATGGCTGGGTTTTCTTAGTGAGGTCAATGAGGGGGCATGCAATGGTAGAATAGTCTGGGATGAATTGCCGGTAGTAGTTGGTGACAGAATCTAGGAGAAGGCAGGAGTTGCCCAATACTATAGTACATTAGCTAGGAATGAAAAACTAAGTAAAAAGTAACTCACCTCAGCTGCTACCTAAGATGGGCAAAAATGACTGAGGTACTAGTGAGTAGGGTAAGTGTATATATACTATGGGCAGAGGTACACTTGTATTATGTTACCAGCAATGAGCCTAAAAGAAGACTAGAAGATATGACAATGATGCTGTAAGCAGAGTCTAAAAGGTTAAGTGGATATGAAAGTCATACAACTGTAATGGTTCCGAAGGTTCTGCTCTTCCGAGTTGGAAAGAGTGTGGGAAAAATCTCAGGACTGGTTCCAGAACAGTGTTCCCAGAACCTGGTGTTTCTGAGTCTGGAAGAGCATAGGAAAGTTCTGGAAGTGGTTCTGGAACAGTGGAACTTGGAAGTGCTGAAACTGTGTGACTTTAAGGTTGGATATTGTCAGTTGGCAAAACCAAGGAAGGACCGGACTTCTTTGACTGAGGTTGGGGCTGGCCAGGAGGTAATGCTGTCAAGTTTGACGGGGTCCATGGTGAGTTTACTGGGGGAGAGGATCATGCCGAGATAGTCCACCTGTTCTGTGGCAAAGGAACATTTGGATAGGCGAAGGTGGAGGTCGAGTTCTTCCATCTGTTGGAGGACTCTCTTAGTCCGTTCGGTATGGAGTTGTTCATTTGGGGAAAAGATAAGGAGGTCATCCATATATATGATGAGCCATCCTTCGGAGATCATGTCCCGGAACGAATCATTCATGAATTGTTGGAATGTAGCTGGGGAGTTGGTCATTCCGAAGAACATGACCATGGGTTCAAAGAGGCCCTTGTGGGTAAGGAAGGTGCCTTTCCATTGGTGTCCCTCCTTGATCCAGACGTTGTTGTACCCCCAGTGAATGTCGAACTTGGTGAAGACCTTCGCGTCTTGCACCTTGTTGATGAGGTCATCGATCCGAGGTAGGGGGTACGCATCTTGGATGGTCTGGTTGTTGAGCTTCCAGTAGTCCATACATGGTCGGAGCTTGGGGTTGCAGGAGGGGTCAAATTCTTTCTTCTGGACAAAGAAGAAAGGGAATGCTTAGGAGGAGTTCAAGGGGCGGATAGCACTGGACCGGAGATTCTCTTCTAGGAAGGCTTTGGTGGTGTCACGTTCCCACAGAGATAGCAGGTACAGTTTACCTATCTTGGGTTCGAAGCCTTCTTTAAGGTTAATTTTGTGGTCGTAAGTCCGTTCCGGTGGGAGTTGTCTGATTGGTCGTTTCTCAAACACCTTTTGGAACTGCTCATACTCCGCTGGGAGGGTAACTTCAGGTAACTTGTTGAACTCAGCCTGTGCGAGTTGCATAGCCGAGGTGATCTTGGTGATGACTGGGGAGCCTAGAGGATAGAAGTGGGATCCACACCATTGGATCTGTCCTATACGATAGTGGTCATGAGCTCTTTGACAGAACTCACTCTCTAATTCTTCGTCAAGGTATTTGTAGAGTCGGGCGTGGTCAACACAGTTAACCTTGACTTGGCGTGGGGGGGTCCAGTCGAAGCTGGATCTCTTGAATTGGTTGTTGAACTCTGAGATAGCGACGTTGTGTTCCTGAAAAAGAACCTTGGATTGGTCGCAGGATTCGGGGATATCAATTGTCTGTTTGAACCAGTTGATCTTTGGGTTGGTGGAGCGAAGCCAGGGAAGTCCTAGGATGACATTCTCACTTCCACAGGACATGACGTGGAAGAGGACCTTCTGAGTGATTCCTCCAGTGTTTGCATAGAGGGTACAAGTGAATCGAATGGCTCCATGGGAGTTACTAGATTGGTTGACATTCTGAACTGGGATGGGTTTCGGTAGTCAAGTGATGGGGAGTTTGTGCTTTCGCATGAAGTCCCAGTCTATGCATGAGATGTCAGCACCACTGTCGATCAGGGTATGGGTGTCAACGGCTTTGAGAGTGTGCACTGGTATGATGAGCTGAACTGGGATCTGCATGGATTTGCAAGTCTCAGATACTAGTACATTGGCACATCTAGGAGGAGTCCACATTGATGGGGTCCTCCATACTAAAAATCCTTTTGGGAGAAGGAGATCCTAGCTACCGACTCGGTTTCATCATCATCCTTGCAGTCAGCTAGCTCTGGAACATCATCCTTCTTGACCTTTCGGGCTTTCTTTGGGTTCTTGGAAGAGTCATAGGCCTTGCACTCCTTTGCCATGTGGCCAGTTTGGCAGCATCAGAGGCAATGGCCTTCCTTGAAACACTTCTGCCTTTCGGCTTCAGTGAGCTTAGGAGGAAGACGGACTGCATCAATGTCCATGGTGTTGGGGTCTTTGTCCTCTTTCTTGGAGTAAGTAGGTATGTATGGAGCACCAGGTTTCTTGTGTTGTTGGGCAATCCTGCATGTCCGTCAGCAATGGGAATCAAAGAGAGCTGCTTTCTTGTACCAGTCGGCAACTTTAGTAGGGGAATTCTCCATTCAGAGAACATCGAACATCAGATCTTTGGGTATAGCTGCAGAGTAATAGGAGACTAGGACCGAATCATCGGTTACTCCTGCAATGGATACCTTGGACCTAAACTGGGTGGTGTAGTTAGCCAAAGAAGGGGAAAACTTGCCCTTCTTTCCTGGGATCATTCACTTGGTGGCGAGCCAAGTGAGCGCATTGGTAACCAATTCTGAGTGGGAGAAAACTCCTTCAAACTCGGTGACAAAGTTGGACCACTTCCCGAGAGAGAAGCCTCTGCCAGATATCTTGGATTCTCAGAAGGTATCGGCCTATGTAGATGCTGTACCTTTCTTCATGAAGGAAAGTGCATAGGCGATCCGCCTAGCATCGTTGTTGTAAGTTTCTGCATTGATGGATAGGTACAGTTGTACTGAGTGTAGCCAAGGCTTCGCTTTCATGAGGTTTCCATTGAAGTCTTCAGGGACTCTGAGATGGATTTCCATGGGCTTGGTTCCCATAGTGGGAGTCTGGGGCTGGGCAGCAGGTGGTGCTGTGGCTGGGAATATATGACTGCTTTGAGCGATTGGAGTCAGTGACAGTGGGATGGGGCTTCAAGGGATAACTGCTCCAGCAGAGAGCTGGTGGGACAGTAGTCTAGAGAGTTCTTGTGTTTCTGCTTCCACAGAGGGAGAGCGTAGCTCGAGGTTGAGGTTGGGGTTATCAGAGCCTTCAGTGGAGGCTTCCGAGTCTGATGATTCTGAGGATTCAGTGGTTTGCTGTTCGGTGGCTCTCCATGAGGTGGAGATTGGTGGCAGTCAGGCTGAGGAGGAGGGCCTACTCGATGGTAGCCGTGACGTGGTAAGCTAGAGCTTTTGTTACGCTTGGCCCAGGTAGGGTCGAGCATAGACTCAAGGGGGTTGTCTGGGACTGAGGAGTACCAGCGTTCTTGATGCTCTGGTACGACGAAGACCTTCAGGCAAGGTATCTGCTCATGAAGAGCATGCTCAGCATCGAAGGATATGATGAGTCCAAGGAGGATGAGACTTATCCCAGTCTTGGGAGATCGAGCATAGGAGTTATCTCAAAGGTAGGATTGAGTAGCTCTAGCTTAAGGAGTACAAGCATAAAGACTACTGGTTATATACTTGATCCATAGAAGGTTGTGGAACTCTATGGAATGAGCGGGAAAACGAGGAACTAAAAGAGATATGACTTGGGGAATCGTAAGGACTCGGGAAGAGTCAAAGCGAGTCATATCCGCTGCAGATCTGTCAACCGATGTCGATCAGAAGCTGCAGTCAATCCAAGATCTATATGAAACAGAGAAGCAGTTGGAGCAACCCAAAGTGACGATGACAGCGGGGTCATTAGTCGGAAATGAAACATATGATATGGTCTGTGGGATAACAACCTACGTGCCATGCAAGAGTGGTCTGGGTAGCGCCAGACAAGATGGATAGCGATCCATCGAGACTTAGCTAAGTAAAGAAAACAAGAAATAAATGGGGCCAGGTCAAGTCGTAACACTGTCCAGGCCCGCCTAGAATCATGGTAAATGATAAGAAAGATAAGAAATGAATACCATGATTCCCAATAGCGAGTCCTTCTTTTTTGACTATTTTGAAAGGACTGTATCTTTTGTCATTGAGCTTTTTGGATGGTTGCTCGGTTTTGATATTGGTCACTTCGAGAAGTACTAGATCTCCAGGTTTGTATTTGATTGGTGGTCTAACCTTTTGATCATGGAATCTTTTCATATCATGTGATGCCATTTTTAATGTGGACTTGGTGTTACGATTCATCGTACCCCTATGCTTTTTCCTCGCTTAGTCCTAGTCATGGCTTACCCAGCCATACCTCGTCCCTCGCTTAGCCTAGTCCTGGCTTACCTAGCCAGCCAGCCTGCTGCTAGTCCTCACCGGACTCCATGCCTGCACACCACCTAGAACCTGCTAAGCACTCCCTTGCTTAGTCCTCACGTCGGGCCTGCCTTGGCCCCTCCCAATCCTAGTACGTTCCACCTAACCAGAACCCCTAAGTCTCATAGCACTGGTCTCTTCATGAGCATCACCAATTGAGCATCCCTCCAAGACCCCATCTCTAGCCCTTAGCCCGGGACTCCAACAGTCCACTCCTAGACTCATGACGCAGCCCACCTGTGGATCGGTGGCACACTGTATCACCCTGGTGTCCATCCTCTGACGTCATCACAGAACCTCCTCTGCCAAGTCCAACCTCAGACCCTCTCCTCGGCTTGGCCTCGCAACCATGCCATGCACTGATCCTGTCGGGCCTCACCCCGAACGTGCACGCTACCCTCAGACTCCCCCACCCTTGGTCCCAGTCCACTGGTTCTCTTACAGAACTCGTCCCAGCCCCTTGGCTCTCCAGCTGAGCTCCGGCCTTTCGACCGGACCCTATACCAGACCCTCAGTAGGATTACTCACATATCCCTGGATATCTCCTATCCGAGTCCCATCATTGACAGTGGTGTACACATCATTCCTTAGCCTTAGCCTTTCTTAGAATCCCGCCCCGCACATCCCTTCTATTACCACCGAAGGCGATGCTTCTCCCACTTAGCCGAGATCATCAATCGACAGGATGCTTCCTGATCAACAGATCTGCAGCGTGTATGACTCATTTCATTAATCATTCATCGAGTCATACTTCACCATTCCCTTTAGAGATGTGCCCCCTCATCCATTCCGCACATCTCCTTCACTTAGCTACACCACAGCCAGTTCCCTCACTAAGATGCCTGGTCTGTGCGCACTCCTTACCCCTATATAATAGGCACTCCATAGTCCTCCATACCTTAGCTTAGTCTACCTGAATCATTGTACCTCCCTAGATTCCTAGACTCACCGATAATACCAACGCCTTCACCTTGATTCTCATCTGAAGGCCATCTCGACCCTCAACCAAGCCGCCTACCATGTAGCCTTAGAATGTGAGAACTCACCTTCTTGCGTCTCCACTCATCTCCAGTAGTCCACCACCCAGACTACTATAGCCCGAGTCCTAGAAGGCGGCCTACCCTTAGGTCTATGTGCAACCCTGCCCGGGCCACGCTGTAGAAACAACGGAAAGTTCAGGTTAACTTTCCTATATGTGAAGGGTACGTTCGTTCGTCCCTATAAGGAGGTCCAAAGGTGGAGGTGGTATGCCGGATGGAAGGTGGTCCGAGGGAGAAGGAGAGGGTCCAAAGGTAATCCGGACCGAGAATCGGTAGTCCGGAGGTACGTGCAATAGTCCGGACTCGTTAGTCCGAGACAAAAGGCGGTCGGCGACGGCGAAGACGATGGAGACGTGCGGATGGATGGACATGCGATGCGGAAGATACGTGCAAAGAAACGGAAGATGTATTTCAAACGGGATGTACAAGACTTTATAGTCTGGGCATATCCCGGACTGTGAAGGGTTGATGAAACGACAAGTACAAACTCTAAAAAG
>JBBPSV010000388.1:0-19724 GCA_038093795.1 Retiboletus fuscus
TAGTGAACTGTGTCTGTGTGTATGTATGTATGTCTCTATCATAATAGGTAAGTCCATGGAACATTAGAGAATATCATGGAATGTATGTGTAATACATTTGTAATGTATTTGAAATAGTCTTGGTAATGCCAAGACATTCCTTAGTCAGCTGTCATCCTATTGGACGATAAGATATCTGTTATCTATGATGTCATATATGATGAGTAATGGATATAGCGTAATGGCCTCTGTCCAGGCCCACCTAGAATCATGGTAGATGATAAGAAAGATAAGATATGAATACCATGATTCCTGATACTCCTCCTTGCTATTTCAATTGCGATTTGGGATATGCACTGAGTCTGATGTGAGTGTGGTTCAGTTCAAACTTCTGCCATGTAAGGTTCTTTGTGAAGATATCTGTGAGTTGTTCTTGTGTAGGAACATAGAACAAGGATATCTCTCCAAACTCCTGGACAGCATCTTGAATATAGTGATATGAGATTCCAATGTGCTTGGATTATCCTTCCTGAGCTGGGTTTGAAGTGAGAAAGATTGCACCTTGGTTGTCCACTAGTAGTGGTATGGCTTTGAGTGTGAAACCAAGTTCAGATAGGAGATTCCGAATCCATGCAACTTGCTTTGTGACTTCTGTCATCACAATATACTCTGCTTCTGTGGAAGAATGTACTACATGCTTCTGTTGTCTTGATAGCCAGGAGACTATGCAATCCATGAACTGGATAGCATATCTGGTGGTAGACCTTCTAGTCTCCAAGTCTCTGGCCAAATCAGTGTCACTGTAAGATAAAAACCCTTTCTTTGTCTCTGGTGTTCTCCCCTTGTATAGTAGACAAAGTGTCTTCATCCCAAGGAGGTAACAGATGATGTATAACGCCATCAGTTTATGCTTCTCTGTAGGGTTTGCTGAAAACTATGACATCTTGATAACAGCGAAGGCAATATCAGGTTGGGTTCCTAGCATAGCATATAGGATAGAACCTATGATCGACTGATATTTGGTGCATAGTTTGGTAGTCATCTGGTGCTGGTGAAGGGTTATAGCCTGATGGTAGAGGTGTCCTAGCAGGCTTGGCATTTTCTAGACCAAAACACTTGATTATCTTCTCGATATACTTGATTTGATCAAGTCTCAGGGTGCAAGCTGTGTGATCCCTGGTTATCCTCATGTTGAGGTATTCCTTCACTTCACCTAGATCTTGAGATTCCCATCATTTCATGAAGATAGCTTTCTCCATGAGGATGAGAGTATCATTGTTGCCCATAAAGAGGGCATCATCAACATAGATGATAAGAACAACAATATCTTCTTTAATAAATTTGACATAGACTCCTGGATCTGAGTAAGAACGGCAATAGCTGAATTCCAGTAGAGTCTTGTGTAGAGCTTTGTTCCATTGAAGTGCTGCCTGCTTCAATCTGTATATGGCTCTCTTTAATTGGCAAACTTTTTTCTCCTGTCCCTGTTGAACAAAACCTTCTGGCCGCTTCATATAGATCTCTTTGTCAAGCTGTCTGAAGAGGAATGCAGTCACAACATCCAATACGTGGATGAGCCAATTCTGTTGGCATGTGATAGCAAATAGTAGTCTCACTGTCTCAAAGCAAGATACTGGTGTGAAGGTGTGTTCATAATCCAATCCAAAGACTTGTGTAAAGCCTTTTGCAACAAAATGTGACTTCTTGCATCCATTTGGTTTGACAACATACGTCCATCTTCCCATAACAGGTGTTTGTCCCAGTGGTAGATCTGTAAGAAACTGATGCAATGAGTACCCTTCACTAAGTCTGGAATATCTCCTGATTTGGAAAGAATTACTTAAGCAAGCTATATACCATCTAAAAGCCCTTGATCAGGGCTTTCTATTGATACCTAGGTTAGGGCATCTAGCATCAATACTTCATCAGATATTTACTCCACAATCAAAATAATGCAAACATTGCATCAGTTTTGTTGCTCACTGTATGTGGATCAGGTTCCTCATCCATATGAGAATCATCAGAACTGTGAGAGTCGTGTGATGAATGGTGAGTGGAAGGTGTTGATGATCTTGATGATCTTGATGATGCAGAGTGTTGCAATCTCTGATCTTGAGGAATTGGTGCTTGATGCAGGTCTCCTTGAGCTCTGACCCTAATCCCTATAGGTAAAGAAGCATCCTTCTCTTGTGGGTCTTTATCTCAGGATTTGATGTTGTCATTGTCTTCATCTAGTGAAGTAGGATGGTCGGGTAGTTCATCATATGCTCCTCTGGGATGATGTGGAAAAGTAAACTCATCAAATGTGGCAGTGGAAGAAATAATGACACATCTTCTGGATTTCAACCAGAATCTATAGGCCTTGGTGTTGGATTCATATCCAATGAATGTCATCTCCTCTGCCTTGGGCTTCAACTTGTTGACATGTTGGTCTTTAGGGATGAATATGTAGGCTTGTGACCCAAATACCTTGAAGTATGATATATCTGGAATGTTTCCACTCCAGAGTTCTATAGGTGTTCTCCAATTGATTCTTCGCATGGGTTGATGATTATAAATATGGAGTGCAGTTTTGACTGCATCCTGCCAGAAAATATTGGGTAATCTGGCATGGTGTCTCATAGCTTCTGCTTTCTCTAGAATAGTCCTGTTAAACCTCTCTGCTCTTCTGTTCTACTGTGGGAGATGTGGAATGGATGTCCTGTGAACAATCCCTTTGGTTGTGAAGAATGCTGAAAGATCTTGATTAAGATATTCCCCTCCTCAGTCTGAGCGAACAGAGCGGAGTGTGTAACCCGTTTGGGTCTCAGCCCAAGCAACCAGTGCTTTGAACTGGGTGGAGGCATTGGACTTACATTGTTAAAACTGGGTCAACTCCAAGGCTTATCTCTGAAACGTCGGAGATTGGGCTGAGATGTGGGGCTTTGGCTTCACCATATGTGGTGCACCCTTGCAGAGTTCAGCCCCTTACTTCAGGGTCGGAGGTCGGAGGGTCAGAGGCATCAAACTCAATGTTGTAAACAATGACGAGATTACGACTAGAAGTCAGATAGATGAGAGTCTTCAAGACTCAAAGGATTCAGGAGTTTGGAGCTGAGAATATAGTTGATATTCAAACTAAGGAAAGTACATGATTCTGAGAGGTTTATATACTAGGGTTTGGAGGTGCATTAGTAATGTCTGAGTAATGGTTTGTAAGTAGAATGAATCCAGGTACCAGTATGCTGAAGCAGTGTTCGGATGAAGGAAAGCCAGAGCTGTGTTACTAAACGAGAGTATAGGATCAGATGCAAGTAAGTAGTGAGACTAGTACAGATATAGACAAGGTAACATAATAGAAATGGAGAGGAACATACTATGAAAGACTGAGGTCAGACGTCCGAGAGGTTGGGGGTCCGAGCTGAAGGGAAGAGTATTGGGTCGGCCAAGTAAAGACTCAGGGATAGGCTCGGATGTCCAAGTTTGGACTTAGCAAATTTCTGGGATATGACATTACATGCAATAAAGGTGCATGCAGCAAAGCCAGAGTAATCATCTATAAAGGTCATGATCCATTTGGCCTTGATCCACAACAAAGTTGGCAGTTCAACTAGGTCCATATGGATCTTGCCTAGTACAGTTGTAGCTCACTTAGTAGAGGCAGGTAGTTCTCATTCATGCATCTTGCCCATGGCACACCTAGGACAAGGAGGATATGATGCTGGTGGTGCTGGGAAGATTGGGACACCTTTAGTAGAAAGGTGAGCATGACAAAGGGCATTTTTGGATGTATGCCCAAAATACATATGCCACAGATCATAATTCTTCACATCTTGTAATGACTTGATCCCTCCATCTGGAGTAATCAACAAAGACTGAAACCAGTGAAGTGGATTGTTTGGTAACAAAGCAGATGCCTGTATTACCCAACATTGTTGTGAATCCCAGATCTTGGTAGTTTCTTTGATCTTGCACTTGTAACCATTCTTGGTCAAGGCAGTGACCAATAGTAATCAGTGTGATGTGTCTGGTGCATACCATACTCCATTGAGTACAGTTATATGTGAGGGTTTCTGTGAGAACAGTTGTAAGATGCATACTGTTCCTGGTCCAATCATTTTCATGATGGCACTGTTAGCTGTGTTAGCTACTCTCTCAGTTGTACCGAGATGACAGAAATCATCTAGGTATGATGTGATATGGTCTGAGCAACCACTATCAACCATCCAGTGATCCTTGATGAAGGTTGAGTCTTTACTTCCTAGGACATATAGTCCAGAGTAATAGTCAACATCATAGTTATCATTCCAATCATCATAACTAGGGACATAAGAACCAGCACGTTGTGCCTCATAATGATTATGGTAGTCCCATTTCCATTCTCCATTCGCTTTGTGACAGGTATCTCCATAAAAGTCCTCTTCAATAACTCCAACTCCTGTCAAGGTAGTCTTGAAGTCCTTAGAAAGGTGCTTCAGTGTAGAAGGTGGAGTTGTTCTGAAAGTGCTTGGTGGGCTTAGGTAGCCTGAGCCTTTCGATCAGGGATGTTGACCCTGATGCTATCCCCATTCCATCGTCTTCATTGTTCCTATCTCCCCATCCAGCAGTGGCAGTTGTAGATTTGACTTCTTTGGTATCAAACTTGTAGGCCTGAGCAGGTAACTCAAAGTCCTGCTCAGCATAATCTTCATTGTACCCCCTGTCATACTGTATGATGTGGGTGAAACCATTAACCTCATGCACTTGTGCATGGCCCTGCTGTCCTCGACCTCTTCCTCTACCTCTACCACACTTTTGCTGGCATGTCTGGAAGTTCTGCCTATTGTGGGCAGATTGCTTATTTGAGCATTCCTGTTGGTAAGGGTGAGTGTTACCTCTAGGATTACCATGTCCCCTTCTCCCTCCTCAATTCATGCCTTGAGTGAGGTAACCTCCTCTCTGAGGTTGTACCTGTCTGTTCCAGAGACATTGTTGTAAAGGTGGTGGATTGCGTTGAATGACGTTGGTCCTATGTGCCTCGGACTGTTCTGCAGTCTGTACATAGTGGGTGTGAGAGGTGAGGGGAGTGCATGTAGCACCTCGAAGTTGCAATTCAGATGCAATCTTTGATACAATCTCTTCAACTTTGAAGTTTGCAAGAGTCATGGTCTGCATGATGATGGATAGGAAGTTCACCCATGAACCTGGTAGTTGGGTGAGTATGAACATGGCACAGAATTGATCCTTGAGGTCTAATCTGGCTATAGCCATGTCATTGAAGTCCTTCTGGATCTGGTTCACCATGGTGACTATATGTTATGCTTTGCCATAGGCTAGGCGTGATCTCAAAGGAGTCAAGCGGATGAGGAGTTGGAAGCTTGGACGACGCAAAGAACCTCTAGCCATGGTGCTACTAGAGGACTGCCCTTGCTATGAGAGCGAAGGGTGGACAAGGACTGAGGCGGGGGAACAACGAAGTCCACAAGAACTTGTTAGATTGAGAAGATCAAGCTTGGAGTTACAGGTTGAGTACTACAGTTTAAATAGGCGAGCCGTGGTAATGAAATAGAATAGGATAGAACATCGAGGAATGGGGATGAGTCAGGCATAGAACTAGGTAGAATGCTGAGGAACAAAGGTGAGTCAGCGTGTACAAGGTTTGGAAATCAAAGGAACATTTAAGAACGTATGAGTAATACAGTGGTAAAAGATATCGTCGGGGGGGGCTCGAACAGCGAGACGACAGAGTACAAGGCGAGAGGTAAGCATAAGGGAAAGGAAAAACATAACATTACCCCCCCACAAGGGTCAAGACACCATTGCAGACATCTACAAATTGCATGCCCCCATAGCAGGTAAACCGGTCACATTAGCGAAGGTGGTGTCGTCCCAGATGTCGTTGTCCACTCCTGAGTCCAAGTCTGGAGAGTGGGAACAGCGGCGCAGGCAGCTAGGGACCATGCGGCAGGTGCTGCAGGAATGGCGGGGTCTGTGGTAGGAGCAGTGGGGTGAGGAGGGATGTGATGAGTGTGAGGAGGCAGGAGAGGTAGAGGGCGAGGGTGGTGGAGGAGGGCGGCGCAAAGGGCACTGCCGCTGAGAGTGGCTGGGATGGAAACAGTGGCAAATCAGGCACTGATAGACCCCACACTGGACATGCTGGTGACTGAGGCAGTGGCACTGGAAGCAGGCCTCGTGAAAGCGAGGGTGGGATGGGAGGAGGGGAGTGTTGCCGAAGTTGCCTGTCCAGCGGGCTTCAATGTGTTCCACGACATTGAGCTCTTCTGAGTTCAACGGGGAGGAGGAGGCCAAGGGAGTGGATCCCAAGGTGGAGCCAAGGTGGGTATAGCAGGCGAGGTCCCAGAGGTAATGATCGAAGTCGTGCATAAATTCCAACATTCCGAGTTGGTAGAATGCCAGGAGGAGGTTGGTCTCCAGCTCCATCTGGATATGGGATAGGGTATGGTTGTGGAAGGTAGCATTGGCATCAGAGGAGGCGGAGGGGGCGCGTACAAGGGCGGTGAGTCGGGCTACCTGGAGGATGGCAAGATAGAGGGAATGGAGTGCCAACCCATAGTCAAGATGTGCTCCAATGGGAACAGCGTACCTGGGGTCCCGGAGGAAACGGAGGAGAGTATGGGACTCAGCATCGGTGGGGAGATCAGGGCGCACCCGATGGGCGTGTTCGGGGAGGTCTACAGATTCGATGGTGCCAAGATAGGCAGCAAGGCGAACAGGGGGTTCTGCAAGCTCGGGAATGGAGATGGCAGGTCAGCTCCCCTGGCCAGGGGTGGCGACACAAGAAGTGGGGGATGAGGTGTCATCGACGATCATGGTGGCACCAGGGTTCAGAACGGAAGGAGGCATATGGTAGGAAGGAGAAGAAGAAATACTTGAGATGCTAGGAGGCATAGAATAAGGAGTAGAGAGGCCAGGCTGAGGAGTTGGATTGGGGAGAACCTCTCTGTTGGAATAGTTGGAGAGGGTGAGAGAAGTGACAGAATCAAGGACAGAATCAGTAACAGATTCGGGAGGCGGTGAACTAATGTGTCGGGGAGGAATGGGGAGGATGAGTTCGGGAACATCAGAGCAGGGCATGATATGGTAGAAGGTTCTGTAGGTGGGTTGTTAAGCAGACTAAGGAGGGAAATCCTTAGGGTGACGCTTCTTATAGGCGGTCAGGAGGAGTTTGGAATTCTTCAAATTCTGCTCAGGCTCCCAGGAATCATCTTCCACCGAGTATCCTTTCCAACGGATCAGGAAGTGCTGTTAGGAGGGTGGTCCCTGATGACGGAGAATGCAGTCCACGAGATATTCCTCTTCAGGGCCTACATGGTCAGGAGGGGGCCGGGGAAAGTTCGGGCCATGGACAGAGGTTTCCTTGGCAGGGGAGAGAAGGGAGGCATGGAAAACGGGGTGGATTTTCCAAGTTTTGGGGAGGCGCAGTCAGTAGGTGATAGGGGAGAGGACCTTAATGATTTCAAATGGTCCTTCGCATTTTGGAAGGAACTTGGGGTCTTTTCGAAGGTGGTGGAGGTTCCTGGCTTCCAGCCAGACTTTATCTCCCAGGATGAAGGGCTTGAAGCATTGTCGGGTTCGAGAGGCCATAGCTGCTCTAGCGAGTTCGTGGGCTGCTTGGGCTTCGTCCCTAGCTTTAGTGAGCTGGAACAGGCAGAGTTCTACTGCGGGGAGGTTGGAGGAAGAGAGGACAGGGGGAAGAGGTTTAGGTTCATAACCCATTTGGAGGAAGAACGGGGATTGATTGGTAATGGAGTGGGGGTGGTGGTTATGGGCAAATTCAGTGAAGGTCAGGAGCTCTGTCCATGAGGTGGGGTTATCCCTGCAGAAGATCCAAAGATAAGTTTTGAGGTCCTGGTTGGTTCGTTCCGTTTGTCCATCGGTCTGTGGATGATAAGCAGTGGACAGGTGGAGGTCATAGTTCAGGATTCTTCCCCTTTCTTTGGCAAATGCCGAGGTGAATTGGGGTCCCCTGTCGGAGATGACTTGATCAAAGAGCCAGAAACGGCAGTAAACCTTATGGAAGTAAAGGGAGGCAACATTGGCTGCCGAGGCAGATTTGGTGGTTGGGCAAAATATCGCCCCCTTGAAGGCTCAATCCATCCAAATGACTATAGAGTCCTTCCCTTCGGAGACTGGGAGGTCGGTGATCAAGTCAACTGATATGTCTTGGAAAGGATGGGATGCGGAGGTAGCGATAGGGGTTAAAGGTGGGACATTGGGATGAGTGTCAGACTTGCACTGCTGGCAAACTGCACATCCCTCCACATAGTTTCAGACAAAGGATGCTAACCTGGGCCACCAGAACTCCACAGAAACTAGTTGGCAAGTTTTGAGGTATCCAGGGTGTCTGGCAGTTTCATGATCATGGCATCTCTGCAAAATTTCACGTTGGAGATCTCCATCCGGGGGAACGTATATGCGGTCCTGATAAGTGAGTATCCCCTCCTGATTTTGCCAGTTGGAGAGCCGGGAACAGAATGCCGCAGGGATATTTTCATCTATGGCTTGGAGCGAGGTCAAGGTGAACGGGTCAGTGGCTGAGGCCGAGCAGATCTTTGAGGAGAGGGCGATGTTGATGACATTGACGAAGAGGGATGGAGGGAGTAGGGTTACTAGGGAATTGTCTGAGGCATTCTTTGGGAAGTGGTCTGTGTGTCGGGAGAGAGCATTGGGACCAGTAAGTTGAGATCCAGTTACATGGATTAATTTGAGGTCAAAATCGGCTAGGTCAAGTAACCAACGAGCTTGTCGTTGGTTCAGGGTGTGAGGCTCTCAGAAGTAGGTGAGGTTCTTGTGATCGGTGAACACTTGAACCTGGTGAGGGGATCCTTGCAAGTAGTGGGACCAGGCTTTGAGTGCTCAGAGGACAGCCAGGAGTTCTCGGTCATGGATGTCGTAGTTTCATTGGGTGGAATCGAAACTTTGGGAGAGATAGGAGCAGGGGTGCCATTCGCCATTGGGATCTGCTTGGAGGAGAATTCCCCCAGAGGCATAGAGGGAGGCGTCGGTGGCGATAGTGAAGGGGGCGGAGAGGTCTGGGACTCGAAGAACCAGTTGGGAAGTGAACCGCGCTTTGAGTAAGGCAAACGCAGATTGACAAGAATCGCTCCATAACCAGATAGTAGTTTTCTTCATAAGGTCGATGAGAGGTCGAGCAATAGTGGAGTAGTTGGGAATGAATCGTCAGTAAAAGTTGGCGAAACCTAAGAAGGATCGGACCTCCTTTACAGAGGTGGGAACGGGCCAATGGGTGATTCCATCCAACTTGGTGGAGTCCATGGCAATTTCATCTGGGCGGATGATCATTCCAAGGTACTTGACTTCGTCTCGATCGAAAAAGCACTTTTCGGGTTTCAAATGAAGGTGAAGTTCCTCCATCTGCTGCAACACTCAGTGGGTTTGTTCAGTATGAGTTTGTTGGTCAGGGGAGAAAATGAGGAGGTCATCCATATAAATGAATAGCCATCCCTCCGCGATGAGATCTCGGAACGAATCGTTCATGAATCATTGGAAGGTAGGGGGGAATTAGTTAGACCGAAAAACATGATGTTGGGTTCAAACAGCCCCCGGTGTGTGATGAAGGCGGCTATCCACTGATCTCCATCTTTAATGCGAACATTGTTATATCCCCATCAGATGTCCATCTTGGTGAATACCTTCACTCCCCGAATTTGGTCCATGAAGTCCTGGAGGAGGAGAAGAGGGTAGGCATCCTGAATTGTTTGTTCATTCAAGCGTCAATAGTCCTGGCAGGGGCGTAAGCCAGGTTTCTGCCCGGGTTGTGCTTTCTTCTTGACAAAGAAGAAAGGGGAGGCCTGAGGGGATTTCGAAGGGGAGATTTTACCCGAAGCTAGGTTTTCATCAATGAACTTATCCATAGCTTGTCGTTCGTCAGCCGAAAGGGGGTAGATCTTGGCGATGTGGGGAACAAAGTTCTCCTTAAGGTTAATGGCATGGTCATAAGAACAGGATGGGGGAAGAACGTTGGCAGCTTCTTCGGCAAAGACTTCTCTGTATCTGGTATACTCCTCTGGAAGGGGGGAGGCGATAGGCATTTTGGGGGAAAGAGCAAGGCTGGACATGATGGAAAGGCGAGATATCACGGGGGCTGGAATGAACCGTGATCTGCATCAAATGATTTGATTGACGGTGTACTGGTCATGAGCACAGGTCAAGAAGTCACATTCGTCTTCCCACCCGTTATAGGCATATAGGCATTCGTCTTGAACCGAGTTGACAAAGATATGGCGCAGTGGAGGTTTAGGGGGAACGAGGAGTTTCTCTTGTCGTAGGTAGGCTCCTTGATGAAGGGAGAAGAGGAGTTTCGATTCGTCGGTAGTTTCAGCGATTCAAAGAGTTCTCTTAGTCCAATTGATGGTTGGATTGGCCTTTTGTAACCAGGGAATCCCAAGGAATATGTTATCCTTGCTTAGATGCATGACATGGCAGGTGATTTGGTGGACTAGTCCTTCGGTTGAGATGAAAAGGTTGGCGATGTATCGAATGGTTCCCTTGTTGTTGATGGTTCCATCAGCATTTTTCGTGTAGACTGGCGAGTTGAGCTTAGTCAGTGGGATTTTATGTTTCTTGGTGAAGCCCCAATCGATACAGCAGATGTCAGCTCCACTATCAATCAGAGCTCGGGTGTCAATGGTTTGCAAGGTGTGCGAGGGAACAAGAACTTGTACTGGGATTTGCATGGATTTCGTAGTAGAAGTTACAAGTACCGAAGCACTGGGGGACGCAGACGTTGCAGCAGGTCCCCACTTTAAAAATCCTGGGAAAAAGAAACCCTTCGAACTGTGACTCCTTCTTCATCTTCGTCTACATCGTCAGGAATCTCTTCCAGCTTGGGAAGATCGGAGGTAGCAACCACTTTGACTGAGGGTTTCTTTCCTTTGGAGAACTTGGGGCAATTAGTGGAGAGATGTCCTCCTTCTTGGCAATGGAAACAGAGGTTGTTTTTGATGCAGCGTTTTCGTTCTGCAGGGGTCAATTTGGGAATGGGGGTAGTACGTACAACGTCCACATCCATGGTGTCTGGGTCGGGAGCAGCTGCTTTCGGAGTGGAGTGGAATCCATGGAAGATCTTCCCACTCCCTTGTTTTGCAAGGTTCTGTGCTCGTTCTTTCATAGTGGAGAAGTGAGCTGCTTTGGTATACCAATCTTCGATCTTGTCGGGGGGGTCTCCATGCTTTGGATTTTCCACATAAGGGGTTCAGGGATGCCTATGGCATAGTAACTGATAAGGACGTTGGTGTCGGTGACTTTGGAGATGGCAACGTGGTTCTGGAAGTGGGCGGTGTATTCAATGAGGGAAGGGGAGTAGTCCCCATGCTTGTTTTTTACCATCTTGGTCGTGGCGAGCCAGTGTAGGCTAGAGGTGATAGTATCCTTACGGACAAAGGACTTGGAGAATGAGTCACAGAAGTCGGCGAAGGTCCCCAAGTTCAGCGTGGCTTGGGCGAGGATCTTTTGCCTGAAAGTGGTGGCCCAGACCTTGGCTGACCCCTTCTTCATGAAGGATAGGACATAGGCTACCTTTTTGGTGTTGGTATCATACACTTCAGAGTTCACAGCTAGGTAAAAGGTAACGGTCCTGAGCCAATCTTCGGCTTTGGCAAACGATCCATCAAAGTCTTTGGGGGTTCCAAGATGAAGCTCAGTGGGCTTGGTTGTGGCTGCAGCTGGCATGTTAGGTTGGGGAAGGATGGTCAGCGGTGGTGGATATGAGAGGGGAAATCCTCCGAAGGGAGGGTTACACGCTCGGGGGGTTGGTGAAGGCGGGGTTGGTTCCCTGGGGATGGTAAGTCCTGAAGAGAACTGGTGTCGGAGAGTAAGTTCCTCTTCGGGTCCGAAGAGAGTGTCAAGGTCTAGGTCCCGGTTGGTATCCAGGGAGGACACAGTGTCTTGGAGGGCTTCCGACTCAGATAGGTCGGTAGGAGGGGGGTCCTGAGGTCTGGACCAGCGGGGGTCAATGGAGGGGTGTTGGGATGCTATGGTTGTTCAAGGGAAGTCAAGGATTCGAGGGATCTGCTTATGGAGAGCATGCTCAAGAATCAAAGGGGGTAGTGGAACTACAATGGAGGTAGTCCACGCAAGAAGGAAGCTTGATCTTTTGTTACACTTTGCCGTAGGCTAGGTGTGATCTCAAAGGAGTCAAGTGGATAAGGAGTCGGAAGCTTGGACGACACAAAGAACCTCTAGCCGTGGTGCTACTAGAGGACTGCCCTTGCTATGAGAGCGAAGGGTGGACAAGGACTGAGGCAGGGGAATCCAACGAAGTCCACAAGAACTTGTTAGATTGAGAAGATCAAGCTTGGAGTTACAGGTTGAGTACTATGGTTTAAATAGGCGAGCCATGGTAATGAAATAGAATAGGATAGAACATCGAGGAATGGGGATGAGTCAGGCGTAGAACTAGGTAGAACGCTGAGGAACAAAGGTGAGTCAGCATGTACAAGGTTTGGAAATCAAAGGAACATTTAAGAACGTATGAGTAATACAGTGGTAAAAGATATCGTCGGGTGGGGCTCAAACAGCAAGACGACAGAGTACAAGGCGAGAGGTAAGCATAAGGGAAAGGAAAAACGTAACACTATATCACTTCTCTCATTCATGTGGTGAGACATAGCTTCCTTGAATAAATAGAACTGGCCTGTGACTCCAGTGGTGCCATATAAGGTGGTGAGCTTGTCCCATAGATCTTTGGCTAGGGATAGAAAGTCAACGTGGATATTGTTGATGTCTCTGGGTACATAGTCCCAGGTAACCAGGTGTTGTAACTCTGGTGATAGGTATACCAACATGGTACCTAGAGTCCATGTGTCATGTTGCTTCCACTTGAGTCTATCCGCAAGTAAGCCTGCTAGATCTGCATTAGCAAGTCCAGCATAGGTAGTATCTCCTAATACCCAGGAGTAAGTGCTGATGACATTAAGGGTGCTGCGGATAAGCTGGGTCCAGAGATTGTAGTTGGAAGTGCCAGTCAGAATGGGAGTGCAGGATTGAATAGAAGAGTCAATCTTGAACTCAGAGATGGATGGAAGTGCCATAGCAATCAATCAAAGATGATTGAGAAGATAAACTGTTCAAAAGAATCCAGATTAGTACTCACATAATCTATCTCAGAATAGAGTGGAGTATGTGAAGGAACGTCCAGTCCCTGGAAGATAGGTAAAGGTGATAGAAGAACATGGAGCGGGGTAGAATTGGATTGGGCTAGGAGTGCTGATGGAGATGGTTCCTGGTGATGTTGCATTGTAGACAGAGTCTCAAATTGGACAAAGTTCAAGTTCTCCACATAGTGTGGGTTAATGATACAAACATTGTCAGTTATGTAAAGGAATTCCTGATCACAGGATTCATAGAACCATTCAAAAGAATATCATGAAAAAGAATTCATGATAATATAAGAATCAGCAGCTCCTGGAAACCTCTCAGAGTTGTGCCTGAATCCTGGCCACAAATCTCTTGTGTAGTGACCTCCTAGGTATCTTGACATGGGCCATCTTGACCTTAGTCAGTTTCTTCTTAACTTGTCTCTGTGGAGCTTGATGAGGTCATAAAACCCATTGAAATCTCTCATCTTCTTGCAGAATACCTTCAATCTCTTCAAGTTCCCTATTAAGTCTCTGTACTTCTTCCCGAGCTTGTTCACCTCGTCTAGTGAGGGCATCTATCTCTCTTTCCTGATCTGTGATCTTTGTGAGTGAATCGACATATAGCTGATAGTATGGATGTTGCACTTTGAAGCACAACCAATGGTACTTATCAAATTGCCTATTCCACTCTCTCTGCATCAGTACTTCACCAATCTCGTATCTCTGCTCAGCAGGTATGATGATATCATGATAAGGATTGGTAGGGAATGGGTTTCCAATCCATCTGTAGTGATCAAAGTCTTCAAAGTTGACTTTGAGTGATCCTAGGAGATTGATGAAGTCAGAGTTGAGAACAAAGTGGTCTTGATGCAGGATTTCGTATCCTTGGAAGTGAAGAGGGATATAAGGCATGAGTTCATATGAGTCTACCAGGAATGCAAGTCTGATGCTCTCATAGTAGGATGTGATGGTCTCTCCATGGAATGTGAAGATATTGAAGTATTGTGGAGTGTTGAAGTTCAGAGTCTCAAGTTCCTCTCTGGGTATCTGAACCAGAAAGACAACTCAGTTCATAATGGAAACTCAGTTAGAGATGATCAGAATCTGTAGGAGAACTCTGGGGAAGATGATGAGTTTCTCCATTCCGTCATCTAGGTGAACTTCCACTATCATCGGATCCTCTGTTGCTAAGTCTAGCAATGTATTGTGATCTTCCATCTCTTCCTTGTGCCAGTATGTGGCTGGCAGGGAAGGTACATGCAATGGGATTAAGTGATGGAAGAGATGACAATTCCCCATCTGGAATGTGTCTGGTTGGAGAATTGGAGCTTGCATGTTCGATAGCATTGATTATCTGGTAAGGAGGAGGAAAGAGTGTAGATGGTATGTGTATATGAAGAGCTGGTGGGGAAGGTATAGGTAGTGGCAGTAGTATAGGATGATCCAGAGGTCCAACATTGGCTATCCAAGCTGGTTCATGGTCTGGGTCTCCATCACTGTCATACTCAGGAGTATTGACTAGGGTATCCTGATCAGGTGTGGTTGGTGGTGTGTCTGGTAGTTTGGCGAAAGGTCTCTGAGAATCTGGAGTAGATAGGATAGGGGGAGAAGGTGAAGAGCGTTGGAAAGGGAGAGAAGCTGATACTGAAGTAGATAGGGTCTGACACAGACAAGCCTGATTGATCGCTGTATAGCATCAACACCTGATATACCTTGAAGATCTGCAAGGGCAGATCTCTCCTATCTCTAGCAGGGTTCCACAAGTGTCACAAGGTATGTGATCGAGTGGTCCAGGGACTCTGGTGAAGTTCCTGACTCGTCTCCATGGGAAGTCTGTATGATCTAATCGTACCTCTTGTACCACATCATCTGGGTAGATGGTTGTTGAGGTGGTCAAGGTATGGGTGGAGTGATGAGTACGATAGATCAGTGTTATTCCATGGATATCAGATGCAAGTCTGAATATGATAACAAATGAGTCTGTGGTGATAATCACTGATCCTGCAATAGCAAGGATAGGATATCCACTGATCGCTGCTGTGAAAATGAAGAATAGTGCGATGCACCAGATGCTACCAAGAACAACCTCACTCTCACTGCACAAGCTTGGAACAGACATCAGATCAACAGTAAGTTACAAGCCTGCAGAGCTCATAACCTATGGAAATACCACAGGTATATCCACATGCACAGCTGAGGGCAATGAAGGGAAAGAGTGGGCCTGAAGTGGGAGATACTCACTTCTAGTGGAGAGTGAGGAGCTGTAAAGCATATAGCGAAGTCTTGAGTAGCTGACTGTGTTCCAAGTAGGAATAAGACTTATATTGTGAGAATGGGAGACCAGTTCTACTTATAGTGAACTGTGTCTGTGTGTATGTATGTATGTCTCTATCATAATAGGTAAGTTCATGGAACATTAGAGAATGTCATGGAATGTACAGTATGTGTAATACATTTGTAATATATTTGAAATAGTCTTGGTAATGCCAAGACATTCCTCAGTCAGCTGTTATCCTATTGGACGATAAGATATCTGTTATCTATGATGTCATATATGATGAGTAATGGATATAGTGTAATGGCCTCTGTCCAGGCCCACCTAGAATCATGGCAGATGATAAGAAAGATATGATATGAATACCATGATTCCCGATATAGGGTCCCCAGTCATTGCCAAGATTACCTCAGCTATGCATTTAGTACAAGCCAAGTTCAACAAGAAACCTGAGGTCACCCTCCCATTGGAGTATGAGCAATTCTGCAAGGTCTTTGAGGAATGACCCATCAGACAGCTTCTGCCAGAACAGACTTATGACCATGAGATTAACCTTAAGGAAGGCTTTGAACCCAAGATTGGCAAGTTGTATCCACTATCTCCATGGGAACATGAAGCTACCAAAGCCTTCCTAGAAGAGAACCTCTGGTCCAGTGCTATCCGACCCTCAAATTCCCCCCAAGCATCCCCATTCTTCTTCATCCAGAAGAAAGAACTAGACTTCTCAAGAAATCCAAAGCTCCAACCATGCATGGACTATCGGAAGCTCAATGACCAGACCATCCACAACACATATCCCCTTCCCTGGATTGATGACCTCATCAATAAAGTGCAAGATACTAAGGTCTTCACCAAGTTTGACTTACAATGGGGGTATAACAATGTCTGGATCAAAGATGGATACCAATGGAAGGGTGCCTTCTTTACTCACAAAGGCCTCTTCAAACCCATGGTAATGTCCTTCAGCATGACCAACTCCCCTGCCATGTTTCAGTGGTTCATGAATGACTTGTTCCACAACATGATTTTAGAAGGGTGGCTCATTATCTATATGGACAACCTCCTCATCTTCTCTCCAGATGAGCAGCTATACACCAAACAAACTAAGCAAGTTCTCCAATGAATGGAAGAACTTGACCTTCACCTCAGATTGTCCAAATGTTCCTTTGCTACAGAACAGGTGGACTACCTTGGCATGACTCTTTCCCCTGGAAAGCTAGCCATGGACCCTGTCAAACTTGACGGCATCATGTCCTGGCCTGCCCCCACCTCTGTCAAAGAAGTCCAGTCCTTCCTTGGATTTGCCAACTACTATAGGCAATTTATTCCGGACTACTCTACTATAGCATGTCCCCTCATTGATCTTACCAAGAAGATGCAACCCTGGACCTGGACAACCACCCAGGAAGAGTCCTTCCATCACCTTAAAAGCATGGACAGGAGGTGCACCTGGGAAAAAAAACCTGGGTTTGGATCCAGCTTTTTTTTTCCTGTGGCTGAGCCAGGATGCTGAGCAGGTGGCATGCCAAGCTGCCATTTCAATGCAGCTACAGTGTGCTGCTGCTTTGAAATGGCAGCCCAGCACTGGGTATAGTCAATGTTGGGATTGCAAACCCTCCCCCCCCCTCATTGTTGTCACCTTCCAATGCCTCTCCAATGATCCAGTCAGGCATCTCCTTGGGGGAAAGGAAAACAGAAAGCTATCGACTCTCAAGATGATGTCATGCACTCTGGTAGTGATGGAAGCCAATCAGCAGTGAAATCCAGGCAACCGTTATCCACAAACACAAACTGGAGTATTGAAGATGAAGATACTCTCATCAAGCTAGTTTTATCAGGCAGAGAAATGATGGGAGATGGCACCAGTTTCAGGGGTGCATTCTGGACAGGAGTCACTAGCAAATTCCCTCTGCCCACCCATGGGAAGTTGAAGATGGCGGAAAGCTGCAGAGAGAAGTGGAAGAGGGTAATCAATCTTTTCTTCTGTATTCATACCTCTGATCAGAACTTTCACAGCTGAAAGGTACCTATGATGTCATTGATAAGATCGCAAATACATCAGGACTTGCATACTCCCTGGAGAGAGGAGTGGATATCGGATTAGCAAGTCAGCATGTGTGGGATGACATTGTGAAGGTATGCTCTTATTTCTTATGTATCATCTACTGTACTAACAACAAGTGCAATGGACAGAAAACAAAAGGTGCAGCCAAGTTCAAAAACAAGGGCTGGATCCACTATGAAAAATTGAAGCTGCTACTGCTGTCAAAGCATAGAGATGCTAACAAGTACACTATCCCACTGAACTTGAAGGCTCCTATCACAGTTCCCCCATCAAGCACTACCTTCTTCTACTTTGTCCCCATCATTCATTGCTCATCAAACTACAAGCCAGTCCAGTGAAGGAAGTGGCTCAGGGGGCCACAACACCATCAGAACACTCGCACCAGCTGCTGTTGGTACTGTGAATCCCAGCACTGAAGTAGCTTCACTCAGGCCAGAACCAAATGGGCCTGCCATATTGCTCAGTGGGCCAAACGAACTCAACATGTTGACCAGCACTTTGTCTGCATTCCCCTCATCCTCCTAGCCATCTTCAATTCCAGCATCATATGTTGGCTCCACCGCAAGTTCAATCAAGCTGTTGTCAAGCATCTCTGCTCATATAGAGCAATCAAACAAGCAAAAAGCTGATGACGACAATGTTTTCATGGTGTCAGCCCCTGGTGGATCCATGGTAACCATGGCTTCTGAAGTATCTACAGGCAGTCAGAAACGGCACACAGTGCATCCTTCTCAAGATGTCACCAGCCTCTGCAATGATCTCAATGTGCTACAGTCCACCTTTGATATGAATATGCAGCTTATGGAACATGTTATTCAATTGAGTTCATCAAAGTCATCCAACCAATCATCTCAACTCATCACATCATTGAATGCCACCACTGAGAAGGGGAATACTGCAAGGGCGACACTCCTGGAACAGGAGCAAGATTTTCTTATGCTGGACAAACTTATTATCATGATGGATGTTCTAGGTGAGAACAATGATTATGTAGACACCTATCTTTTACTTACAACATTGCCCACAAGCATGGTTGAGGTTCGGCATGGCTGGCTGAAGAAGAGAGTTGCTGAGGCAAAGAATCTCACCAACACACACCATCCATTGTAGTGTATCTGTACCATTGATACAGTTGCAAATACAATGAGTCGTTGTTCTGATTGACTATGAGATAGGAAGTTGAGTATTACGAATATAATTGAGGTGATCCAGCCAAAGACTTTCTGTGATCTCCTCCCGCTTGGCTGCCATTACATCGTGCTTGTTGGCCATGATGAATCCACTTGCCACTTCATCATATATTCCTGAATCATCGACTAAGCCACCTGTTGATCCCTCTGCTATAGCTTGCTCTGCTTCATGGTCTCTCAGGTCCTCCAGATCAGCATGATGGATGACATTGTGGATGCAGCAAAGTGCAGGGGGGATATGAGCTTGAATGGCCATACTGTACTCAGGAGGGATGACAAGGATCCAGAATCGCCACTTGAGAACTCCGATTATCCACTCAATGACATTTTGAAGCTGTGCATGACATAAATTGAAGTATTTGTGCATGTTCTTGGGTTTTTAGAAGAATTGTAAGCTATTGGACAACATACAACTTGAATAGATGTGAGGACATACCTCATGTTATGCTTTGCCATGGGCTAGGTGTGATCTCAAGGAGTCAAGCGGACTTGGGGTGTCAGAAGCTTGGACGACATCGAGGACCTCTAGCCGTGGTGCTACTAGAGGGCTACCCTGCTATGGAAGCAGAGGGTGGTCAAGGACTGAGGCTGGGATCAGACGAGGTCCACAGTAACTCGTAGAGTTGAGAAGATCAAGCTTAGTGTTACAAGTCGAGTGCTATGGTTTAAATAAGCGAGCCATGGTAAAGTAATAGAATACGAGGGAATGTTGAAGAACAAGAGTGAGTCAGCATGTACATGGCATTGAAGTCGATGGAACGTTGTGGAATGCATGAGTAATACCAGGGTAAAAGATAACATCAGGCAGGGCTTGAATGGCAAGACGCATGGGTACAAGGCGAGGGTAAGAGAAAGACAAGTAAGTATGAGGTGTAGCAAAGGGGAAAAGAAGAAGAAAATGTAACACCTCATCCATGCATGGTCCTATTCAGGTAGATGATACTGAGTACCACAATATGGCACCAGGAGCTGTGGGCAGATTGGGTATCTGGCATCAGCAAGGTAGTATTTCCCAGTCAGGATTGTGAAGTTAGTTGTGCAAGTGTCATGGTAGACCAATGTATCAGCCATGGATCCCTCCCACCTGCTAAGGACATACATGAATTCAAGTTTGATCTTACAGCACACAAGCCACT
>JBBPSV010000389.1:0-19722 GCA_038093795.1 Retiboletus fuscus
TCAAGCCAAGGGAGGATATACCACATATTAGTTTGTAATACCCAATAGGTCAGCAACAAAATTGTTGCAATGACATGATGTGCGAAAATGGCTATATCTCCACAGCCACTGGACCAAATCACATGACTCAGGGGGCAATGTTGTAGCCAAGAGTATGTAGTTTATTTGTTCCCACCAAAGTGAAGTGAAATTCCCACATGTGATTGCGAGGGACTGCACACCCTGGTTTGGGGTTAGGCATTGCAACGTTTTTGTTGTCCACTGTATGTAGCTGAGGAGGCCCCTGGTAACCCAGATCATACCAAAGATAAGGCTGGGGGCCAACAGACAATAAAGCATGTCCAGCAATAAGATCTGTGAAGATCTGTGTCCAGGGTTCATACCATGGAGCCTCCAAGTTATGGGGATTCCATTGCTGGCTGTAGGCAGTGAGTAAGGAGAGGAGGCACTTGCACTCAGCAAGCTGATTGAGTTCATGACCTGGAAGATGAAAGGTTGTTTGATTGGGCATGGAGAAAATCTGGTTTGATTATGTTCAGTAAACATCTGACCTATTATATTTCCTACCAAATGAAGGACAATGGGGGTCTTGTCACAACTCTATTTGGGGAACAATCAGAGCTCAATGTTATTGACTGTCAGCAGAGTCAAATGCACTCAGTGGTCAGTGGGGCCACTGGGCCAGCCACAGTCTAACATGCAACCATGTGATCCAATTGTTTGAGTAATGTCCAATCTCAGACTCATATCATTTATTTACTCTTCACCATTACTACTATGTGAGTCCTGAAGATATGATATCTGTCACTTCTGACACCCTTTCAGGTCTACTGCAGAACACCCATTTCTGTGTCTGTATCTGCTGTGCCTGCTGCCACTCACCCATATTGTGTCTATGGCTACAAAGTGATACACAAATGGGTTTGGAAGTTTGGAAGGGACCATAACCTCAATCAACCAGGTATCAGTGAAGACTCACTTGAAAGCACTGTATTCCAGCACCTCATGTTCCGCTTGCCCAGACTGCAACAACATTTCCTCAGCAACCTGTCTGACACTGAATTTGGATACAGTCATTGCCTCTCAATTGTGAACAACTGGAACAAGAAGAAAATTGCACTAGTAGCCAGTTGGCTAGAACAATGGAAGGCAGTCCTCAGTAGAGAAGAGGAACCTTGGTGGTATATACCTACTCAGGACACAATACCTGGCTGGTGCATTGTGAGTGCTGTTTTACTTTCATGGGCTTTCCTGACAGTCTTTGATTCTATGTTTGCCAGGTGATACTTTTACTACATTATATTGATTTGTGGCACTTGGAGCAGAATGTCGCACCTTTGTCATAGAACTGCCCTATGCTAGCCTGTTCTGCCAGTCTTGGGTCATGTGTCTGATAACAAGGTTAAGTACCTGGCACTTGGCTGATGTGTGATTATGTTGAGTGCACACAATATAGCATTGGATGTGCATGATGCCCAGATGTGTGTGCAAACTTTTTGGGACTCAGACATGTGATGCAGGATCCTTTATTCTGTCTCATATGCATGCTACTGGATAGTTATTACATCCAGACAAGCCCAGCCTGACAACATGAAGGATCATGCAGATGAATTGAGAGTTGAGTTAGTCAAGTGGCAAGATTGGAAGAGTGCACAGAGGTGGACAGGCAGGTGGGGAGAAACATCAAGACCTGTCACAATGAGTCCATCGAGGCCTGTAGGGATCTGCATGGGTATGGATATGGGATTGGCATGAGTTGACCTATGTACCTGTACCAAAATATGGTAAGTGGCAGCTTGAACCACATACCAGTGCTCACCCCACATCCCTGCCATGATTCACTGCTCATGTGCCCACATTGATGCATGCGCCTCAATGTTGTTGTTGGAGCACACATGCCAATGTTCATGCTGTCTCACTTGCCCTCTGCCATTGCCATGCTCATTTTCACACCCATGTCAATGTTTGGCCACCCACATGGATGCTTGCACCCCAGCCTTGTTGGTCTCATGACCACATCATGATGTATGTGCCTTTCAAGTTGCATCCCTTCCTAACTCCTGCTGTTAGCCATCACATTGATGCATGCATGCTGCTTATGGCTGCACAGTGGATACAGATTAGCATTTATTGGCCTTGCAAAAACATGCAGGGCACACAAGGCACCACACTGCTGTACAGATAGCTACCTATGAGCTTGCAATGCAATGCATTCCCCATCCTGCTCTCTTGAATGGATTCAAAGCCCTCAGGCTCATCTTTCCAAGAAAACCAAGTGATTTGTATTTGTCAGACATATTGTAATGAACAGCTCTGCTTTGCCACCAAAAAGAGGTGACAAACATGTTGGTTAGGTTGCCATGGTGGTATAGCCATTTCTCTGCCTGGATTATTTGGCTTGTCTTGAATCTTGCTAGGCTGGTGCTCCTCACATCGATTTAAGGGCTTGCACTTTCATTCTGGGGTGTTCAGCAGCTTATTCAGCCAATTCCTGGGATCTTCACCATCACTGGATACTCCCAATGTTGACACCACAAGCTTCAGCATTGGAGCTCAGACATCTACTCCACTACCCCTCAAGCTTGATCCTCAGGGGTTCATTCTGTCATAACATGGGTATGTTGGGTGGTACAGATAGTTCATTTGTTAGGATCTCTAGGTGCACCATAATCATCCTGTGAGGTGTGTTGATCAGCTTCTTCAGTGCCAGTGGCAGATCCAGAGGGCTTTGAGGTCAGATTTGAGGGAGTGGCTGGTGAGGATTGACTTGGGGCCACCTTGGGTGCAAGGATGGTGAAGAGTTGGGCTTGGACCTTGGCAAGGGTTGTTATGGACATTGTGAGGGCTGCTTCTATTATGCCTGACCATCTACATGACAGTGGTGATGGTGGTGGGTATGCATTAGAAGAGAGATAAGTTGGAATGTTACTTTGTGAGGTAGTTGGTAACCGACTTGGGTGGTTTGATGAACTTGTTGTATACAACAATGCTGGAATTGTAGCCAATAGTGCATACCCAGGTCAGATCCTTTCCATCTTCTGTCAAACACTGTCATGGGTTGCATAGGGGCCATAGAAGAGAAATGACAGCACACCATCTCGCAGTTGATGGCATACATTTGTGAGCACTGAGAAATATGGATTCAGTGACAGATTGGGCTGTCTCTACCCAATATTTTGGCTTTATGAATATGTATGCCATGTATGATGGTATAGGATAGTTGTTCTCTGTCATTTGTTGCACTGAAAGCAAGTATAGTGATGGGTCCTTATCAAAAGCATGTTCTGCCACAAAGAAACAGTGTCAGGGACCATCAAAGTGGGGTAATGAAATGCATATAGGCTATTCAGGCTTCAATGCTTCTCTTTTTCCCCTTGCTGCTGACAGGTCCTTGGAAGGTATGGGCAGGCATGACTAAAGGGTAAAGAAGATGAATGAGAGAGTCATCCTTGAATCATCTGGGAGTGGTATTGTGATCAGGATGTTATGGTTGGCAGTGGCAGAGGTGGGAGGTAGTGGGAGGGAAATAGCATGACAAGTTGACAATGGTGATTTACTCACATGCAATTGAAATATCTCTTTCCTTGAGCATATTGTCAATGTAGGTGAGCATAAAAGAGCCCATTGAATTGTCTTCCTCATTGCTATAATGAATCTGATGGTCACATCAACAGGTGGCATTTTGCTGTTGGAAATATTGCCATGGGTAGGGCTATCAAGGAACTGGTCCAGCTCATGGAATACCCACCTGGAAGACAGGTATTAGATGTATGCTTGAAGGACCATGTTTGCAAAATGTGTTTCCACTATTGATGAGACCATGAGATGGAGGTATTTAGTGTGGTAGATATTGCAGGGGTGGTTTTGGTGTCAGCAAAGAGAGAAGCATTTATGTGGTCTGTAGAACTGGGTGTCAGTGCATTCATCAATCATGGAGGGCATGGAAAAAACTCACCCTCAGTATCAAATCCAATCCCTTGGATATGCCCTACACAAACTCACAATTGGCCTGTCAGGAGACATGCTCAATTTCTTCACACATTACAGTGGCATTGCCAAACACTATGTTGGACATGATTGTGCCTGTGAACAAGATGAGGTCTTTAGGGAGAAGAGGATGAGTGTGGATCAAGGCAACTGCATGGGCATGTGACAGACTTGCGGTATGATGCCAGTAATGTTGCATCACAAACTCAGGTTGAATTCATGAATGTCTATGCAAACATTTAGCATTACAATCCCCACCCCCAAAAACAGCTGAGGGATACATACCTTGGCTATCAAACACAACTTTACCATGCATGGGATCATAATACCTCAGCAGGGGTAAGTGCACCAATAACTTGCCTCCCCAGCTCTTTCCACTGATAAGCCATCCCCATTCAGCATCAGGTGTCCATATAAGCACAGACCAAGGATGAGCTGTACATGATTGCCATGTTCTCCCCCATACCAATCTTGATGTTAAAGTCATTGAGAATCTGAATGTCTTTCCGGCTCAGGTGATTGAATCCAATGTTCTCAAACCAGATTGGTGGCCCACCCTGCATTGAGTTGGCTCAACCTCAATCCCTTGGTTGGGTGCAATCACAGGCTTGGAGTCAAGCAGCTCAAAGATCCAAGTGCCAATACTGATGCCATGCATGATCAATGACTAGGTTTGGAGTGCAGTCATCAGTCACACCATGGCTTGGATGCATGGAAGGAAGAATATGCATGCAAAATCCACTGGTGGGCCATGTTAGTCAAGGAAAGGGATGATAGAGACAAAAGAGGGTCTCACATGAGCATCTGCAGTTTGTTTCTGACATAGGTCATGTAGAACAACAAGCTAGTCAAGTCTCCAATGGTGATTGCCCCCTGTGAGACAAATGCACCACCTAGCCAACCATCAGTATCATCCAGGTCTATGCCTCCAAGCATAAAACACCCTGTATCCCAATAGACCAAGAATGGGCATGTTTTGACTCCAGCTCATGCTGCTGAAAAGATGCTAGATGCAATGGCCTCTTTGTATGTAAGGGCAAGAACATGATTGATGCGGTCACAAAGCTCAGCTTGTTCTTGAGCATTGGCATTGAAGGCTTGGACCATTCAGAGAGCCAAGAAGGGTTCTTGAGCAGCCTTGGTCATTTCACCTATTGCTTTTTGGGACTGGTTGGGAGGAATCATGGGATCACTGCACCAGTGGCAGGGAAAATGATATATCCAACCATTGTGCTTACTATTGGAAATAACTGGTGTTGGTCTTCATGGTCAGTGTCTCCAGAAAACCCAAGACAGCAAGTAGTAGTGAGAAGAAACTCACTTATCAAATGTCCTGATGGCATAGTAAAGGTAGCCTACAAGTGGGTCAATACCATTTGAGGGGCTGGAGTGGAAGAGATGATTCAGTCAAAAAATGGTAGGGTATGCATACAGTGATGTGTCCTGACAATAAGTTACACCATTCCAGCATCAGAAGTATCAGGTTGCAGAAGTCTCATTCCAGAACCAATTCTGAAGTTTTTTCCCATGTTCTTCCTGTTCCCACATTCTTCCTGACTCAGACAAGTGGAACATTCAGGAATTGTATGATCATATTCACTTAACCTTTTAGACTGTGCTTACTACATCTATTACCATACCTTTCAGGTTCATTTCATAATACTGCAGGTAACATAATATGAGTGTGCCTTCACCCATAGTATATATATACACACCCTGTTTACTAGTACCTCAGTCATTCTCACCCATCTTAGGGTGCAGATGAGTCCCACCATATAGGCCAACCTCTCAGTTCCAAACAGCCCACTCGCAACCCCATGCAAATGAGCACAAAGGAATTGCATGGGTGCAATTACACAATAGCATATGTTGCCTGATTGGGACAATCTGCATCCATGTTATGCAGCGTGTTAGATACTGAGGTAACTACTGCTTTCCAAATCTAGAATTCCCTATCTGAGAATTTCCTCCTGTCTACTTGGTCACCTTCAATTGAACACAATCTCAACCCAATGAGAAACCCAGCTTCCCACTGGGTTTATACCATGTCCCTACAAGAACTCTGCTTCTGATGATTATCCTTCATTCTGATGTAATACCTTGATGCAGTGACTATACATGTAGAATTCAAACCATCTCCATTCATGACCAACTGACAAGTATTTACAAACATTGCAAAGTATGATTCAATGACTATTCTGACTTGGTACCCTTGCCTGAGCTTGAATATGCCTCAATCAGAGACACCTTCTGGAGAGCTTTAAGGAGAGCACTGAGTGCTGCCTTTGGCCCCTTTGCTTTCTTTGACAATCCATATTGTTTGCAGTTATTATGGAGGAAGCCCAAGATGGTGTCAAAATCAAGTCCTTCAAGATTATCTCTTGCACTCCTGAGGGAACCAACTGTGAGGGTCATAAGTTCTTGGGAGGTTGGGGTGAAGTGGGAAAGGTACATAGAGCCTGATTCAATGACTCCAGCCTAGGATGCACATTCATACAAGTTGAAGAATAAGAAATCCAACTGACTCATTGAAGAAGTACATAGATGTAGTTGTAAAACAGTTCAAATGCCTTGATGGGGGTTAACTGTTGTCTTGAGCAGACCAGTATCTTATTCCACTTTGCATCTACATCAGGATGCTCTTTCTTGAACTTTTCAATGATGGCAATGAGGCATGCCTTCTCATCAGGCAAAATGGACAAGCTAGAAGTAGAAGAAGTAGCTACAAGACTTGAGGCATTGCTGGGCAAACTGTTAGTGTGAAGTGGTTCAAACAGCTGGAAGAATATCAGCAACCTCAAAAAGTTGTGTCATGTAATGATGAAAACTTACCTCCACAGATTCAATCAAGAAATAGTATATCAGGGTATCAGAGGTAAAAACCATGTTTGAGTAGTCACAGGTGCAAATGAGGAACTCATCACAGTGTTTGAGCAGCACCTTCTCATGTAGTGCAATAAGGTATAGTCTATTTTGTGAATCCTTGACCCTCTGTTCTGTTGACCTCTTCAAGAATCACTTTAATCATGTCATTTCATGCACAGAAGCCACTTGGCAGTACATGAAGTTTGAAAAGTAGCTGGGTTGTGAAGTTCGCAGAGGTAAGCTTTAGGTTTATGATTGTGTCAACCATATGGGGGTATGCTTCTTCACAATGTTTGTTTGCTTTGACACTGCATAAAGTGCTGATGGTGTCTTCCAGACCACTGGTTTTGTTATATGGAATGAATAAGTGCTTGGAGATGAGGCTCTTCAGAGTGGCAATATGCATGGTGATTTGTTCGCCAGCATTGTATCTTTGGAGAACTTGTTGCAGCTGCAGATGCATTAGTGGAAGGAAGAGCAGTGAGTGCCCAGTGAGCATCCTCATGGCTTAAAAGCAAAACTCTTTGGGAAAAGTTGTGGCACACGTAAGTCCAACCCAATATTCAAGTTTAATATCCTGCTGTGCATATAGGTTGCTAACTGATTTTGGACAAATACTCAGTTGGTTAGTCAAGGTGGTGACATACAAAGTTGCTTGATGTCACATCACTTTTGATTGCTCTCCCTGATGGGATGACATAGTGTCTCTTGCCACACATGCTGATCTACTAATTAATGGCAATCTGTGATCATGTCAGACTACCCTTAATGAGTGTGATGGTAAACATGACATGGATAAAGTTGCCAGGATTTGGGTTGGGGTCAGTTCAGACACATTTCTACTGACTCCAAACTTGAACTGACCATTGTTTCTACAGTCCTCCAACCCTGGATCATGGCCAATGATTCAGCTGTGGACTGAGTCTGACCCATTTTGCTGCTAAATCAGTAAACATTTTAATCTATGGATTTACACTATCTCTATTATTGCCCTCTGCTTTTGCACTTTTGCAATAGAGTCATCTATCCATCAGTTCTTCTCTGCCACCTGTTGGCATCAATCTGGGACTGGTGGTGTCTCTGCTCCTTCTTGTATTTGCCCTTGACAATCTGGATGGCACTGAAGTTTTTGGGAAGAAGTTGTGTATGGCCCTTTGTGTCCATGAGGCTTGCATCTGAAAAATGTGCTCACATAGAACAGGTGATCCCTGTATAGGTAGATAATCAAGCACAATGTGACTGAGTACTGGATAGCAAGTAGCATTGTCCTATAGTACAAGCAAATTAGTGAAATTGATGGGATGAGCTCAGAGCTCCACCACCAAATGACAAACCTTCCACCACTGCAGAATAACCTCTCAGGGTGCTTGATGTTCAGAAGAATCTGCATAATTGATCATAAGCATATTCTCTGTAAGGTACCTTGTTAATTCAGCATGTGTATCATTCATAGTATTTTGCTTGCAGGCTTGGTGCTCCTCTGGGACTCTTTCAAGCAAGCTACTTGATATTGTGCATGTGACTGGAGTGATAGCTGTTGGGCCTGGGTTCCATGAGGATTCAGCTTTGTGAACCTTCTGGTATTTGTCAAACTGTTATGTGTCCAAGTCCATCAGCAAGGTTTGTCAATAGTGAGAATTCTGACATGCCACTTTCTCTATAACTTTGCAGGCTTGCTTCTGGCTGTCATGGGTTCATGCAATATTAAAGTACTTATCCTTGTGACAAGGGTTTAGATCTGATGATGTAATTAGATAGCATGGCAGAACAGAGACAATAAAGACACATATACATGGACATGGTGTGAATGAGAGAATCATCAATCTTGTTGTAGTATTTCTCAAGACTTATGAGCCCTGCTTCAATAACAGGCCATAACTGGAACATGTCCAGATCTGTTGCAAACTCTTTCCACTTCACAATGAAGTCTTCTTATAGTGGAAGGACCTGCCATATATGGTTGGGGAATATTCACTGGCAGCCAAAAAGGCTTCTTGAACTTTTGCAGCTGCCCAATGGACACTAAAAACAAGCATAATGACACAGAAAGGTGTGATAGTGACCACTAAAACCTGCTGGATAAGCTTCATTTGCCCTCATCAAAAAGCAAGCACATTCTGGTTCAGGTCAGGGTCAAACAGGTTCACACCAGGTCACAAATAGTGCATATTCTTTGACTCCCAACCATACTGTAGCTTGACCCCCTGACTCTGACCATTTGTGGCCCAAACCATGGGTTGGGTCAGGGTTCAGAACTGGTTCTCATGGTTCAGACCTGAACTGCAGTAACTTTAGATGTGGATGACAGTATTGGGGGTAAAATCATACAGCTCCAAAAATATGGGTAAAGAATGGTCTATGCCATAAGTTGGCTTTCTAGGTGTGAATAGTCTGGCTGAGCATCGAGACTATAGATAGGAGTCAGCAACAGGAATGTCACGAAAGAATAGGGACACTTGAGACTCTCAGCATAGAGTAAGAATGACTCCAACACTGAAGGCAATGGCAGCCTGAGCTGTGAAAGTTGGAAACTTTTCTTTTGCTTCAAATATTTTGTGACATCTTTGCAGTGATACCACAGAGGAGTTCCATGTGCAAGGTAGATTAGCATGTATGTAAGGGACACCATGTTATCCCATAGGATGTAACCTAAGAGAGCAATCAAAAGTGAGCAATGTGTAGCCTTAGGGCCTTGATCAACTCACATATTCCAACATGCACATTGATACTCATGAAAGGTATCATCCCAACAGTAGTAAAATATTTATGTTCATCCATCTTCAACTCTTGGAGGCATTTCACATGTCCAAAGTCAACTAGATATGGTCACAATTCACCATTTGGTGGAAGTATTATGTTATCTGATTTCATGTCTCTGTGGATGAAATCTTTGTTGTGGACAGCCTGTAAAGTTTGGACCTAAAAAAATAGAGCTAATCTAGTGGCATGATGCAGGGATGATTAATACCATTGCTTGACCAATTTCATAGACTTTTTCAATAGGAACAACTCTGCATCCATCATGCATGAGAGTTTGGAGGGTGGAGCCAAGATGTTCCAAAATGATGACACCATGACTTTGCCATGTGTAGGCTGCATAACACCAAGGAATTCCTGGAGTAGGTCCTAGTTTTTGGTACACTTGATATTCAATACAAGTGCACTTGACCCCACACTCTGTTTTGAATGCCACCTTTTCACCAGTGTGGCAGTCAGATGTGATTAGTACATGACCTGTAAACTTTAGCACTCAATGGACCATTGAGCTGACCCTGCAAGGGGAGACAAACCATGACTACCTTCCCCAGCATAGCCCAACATCCAGTATTTGTTGAAAATCAGAGTTAGTGTTGTATACAATGAACAAGTGTGATTGCAAGCAGGCATTGTGTGCAATAAGGATCAAATATTGGTCAACAACCTTGCTTGGCAAGGTTCTGCCACCTGTACTATGGGCTCACATGGATTCATCCGATGTCATATGATGAAACCACTTTCCAGCAGGACAATGCTTTACAGTCAATGTTACCCAGGGACACACTAGATATCATATAGTTCTATGGTATAGGAATTCTATAGAAACATCAATATCTCAATACAATGAACAAGCTCTATGTATCTACAAATCAAAGACTAATATGGAAAGGGAGGCATGTAGGAATGGTTGTCCTCTCAGTCACACAACTTGCCAGTGGTGGTATATTAATAGCCTAGAGACTCAATAGAGAGCTGCATTGAATATCAACTACTGACTGACATAAATAAAAGGAACATAAGAGGAAAAACATGCACCAGAGCCACAGAGATGCTGGACAGCATAATGTAATGTTTCTGCAGCCTCTGTGCTGGTTGGGAACCTTGTAGTTGTAAAAGACCTGCCTCACAGTCATGACTTTTTTATTGTTCCTCCTGGGCCATGTCTTCCAAAAAAAAGAAATTTAGTAGAGTACAACTACACAGTGCCATATATGTATGGTGAGCTATATATTGGGAGCCACAATTTTTTTTGTTCTCCCCTATGTGAGCCAAAAAAAGAAATTCACATAGATGTCTCACTGAGACACTGATACCCTTGCATGCACATACATTTAGCCTCGCTGTGACATGGGCAACAGGAGGATCAAGGACAACATGAAAGAATATGCCCTGGATCTATTGGACCATGGCTGGACCCTTGAAGATATCTGTGGAGCACTCCAAGTTTTAGAACTGCTATCACTGGAAACAGATCTTCAAAGTGCATGGTGTTGTCCATCCCCCACTTCCCCTGCTCTTGCATCCACTGGCAATGTCTGGCATTTACTCTCCTCCCATCCTCCCACTTTCTCCTATTACTTCCTCAGAATCTTCCTGTCACCAGCTGCTCTCCTGATTGATTGTGGTGTGTGATCTCACCCCTGTGGCTGCATGCCCAACCTGACAGAACCAAGATGGCTGCATATGACTACTCAACTTCATCCTTCACATTCTGTAGTTGCAGGGAAAGACTGAATTCATGACCTACCAGGACTGCATTTTCACTAACCCATCAGGAAAGTTGACCAAGCTCTTGGACTGCATTTTTGAGGATAAACAAGGTCATGCCATCCTTTCTTCCTTGATGGAACTGCATGCAATCAAGCTTGTTTCAGATAAGGTTGTGAAGGAAATGGATGTTATCAAGACTTCACTCACATGGACAATCAACAATACCACTCTGGATAGCCTCCTAACATGGGACATCAATGCATTTATCAGTCCACTTGTTGATAGCTGTGCCCCAATCCTTGGACACCTCCTGCAAGTTGCTGCACAAACAAAACAAGCAAGGGAGCATAATAAGAAAAAGTTACATATCACTGTATGAATATCCATCTCATTTACTACTTTCCAAATATAATGATTTTTTTAAGGCATGCAACATTATTATGATGCAGCTGGCTAAGGAATGATTGCAGCATGCCCTATACTTTGCAATGCCTTTTACCTTGTTTCTTTGGATGAATGGAGCCTCACATCAGACTATTGAGGCTCTACACAAATGTGGACTCTCTCCATCATTTTTGTCACTGACAAAATTACTGCATCAGCTTGCCACATGAAGCCTCAAGTGTGCCAGTCAGGTTGGCCATGGTCTTCACATCCTTTGCTAGAATAATATTGACATCAAGACCTTGATTTTTGTCAAACAGCAAGATTCCACACTAGCAAAAGTTCAGTCTGGAACATTTGTGATACTCTATGAGATTAATGTGGATCCCATTGATATGCAACTTTCTCTGATGCTGGCATGCATTCCACAAGCAACCAATCTCACTTTCAGTACTGACATTCAACCAACTTTTGAGCAGCAAAGATCTTTTCATAGTCAGCTTTGCATCCCTGTTATTGATATCCTATTCAGGTGTTCAAAATCATTCAAGACATTTGTCTATTGACAGAATGCTTTGCCTCAGCATTTCCTTGCCCCATTGAGAGTGCCTTCCTGCTGCTATTGAAATGGCCATTGCACCAAGCTTGTCTCAGTGCATGGCCTTCATTTGATTCAATAATGTTACTGTCGTTTTTGTAGCTCTGACTCATTTGTTGAGGGGGGGCTATAAAAGGGCTGACTGCCCAAAGAGTTGCATGCCCAGTACATAACTGGTAGAGAAAAGAAAAAGATGCCTCAACTTATAAGGTGCCATTCATGGTGACATGAAGCTTGAGTCGCTCAGTGATTAACAAAAGCAGCACCTGGGCCACATCACCTATGTGCATCTTGAGACAGTCAGTCATTTTCATTTACAAGATCAGAATGACCTAGCTTGGGTGACAGGTGGCTACTTGACAGATCAACTTTGCTGCATGTAGTATTACAGTGAAAACAAAGAGAAGTGTAATGGAGACATCAAAACATCCAAAACATGCACTGCTGTGAGACCAGGAACTCAGAATCTAGTTGTGAATGTCTCCTTCAACTCTCGAACACAACATATAACAAGGCTGAGCAGGGTCTGGGAGATCTAAGGATGTGACAGAGGTACTTTGGCTCTCTGAATAATATGATTCATTATCCGAGAATGCTTGGTTCTGTGGAAGTTCCATAGAACCATGTTTCATAACATGACACCACAGTCCATTTGATTGCCATCTCAACAGAGGACTGAATTGCTACCCAATTAAACTCACCCCTAAGCTCGGCTTCCTAAAGCTTGCATAGAGCAGACTTGGACTTGGTGGTCTTGGCAGCAAGTTCAATGATCCCACTCTTCACAGCAGACAGCCCACTGTTGATCACCAGTTCCACATCCTCCATCTCAATCTTAGGATACAAATAGTAGAAACGAAGCAAGTCAGTGGTAAGACACATCTACTGATCACTTACACCAATTGTGCTGTCTCCATCCAAGTCTAAGATACCATCTTCTTTAACCCAAATGTGGTACTGCATGTCACAGATATCACATCACATGTGTTCAGCAATGGTAATGGGACTGAGGACCAGCAGCTTGAGTTCATCATCAGAATCGAAGTCAGAGCTATCAGAAATGGCAGAATGACTATGGTTGCCAAGGTCAGTAGTGTTACAGGGGGTATATTGCACTGGGACATTGGTAGTACATTCATTGATAGTGGGGGAGAGGGACAGGAAATGGTTGGGAGAGAGGACAGACTTATATTGAGTGAAGAAATCCCAAGTCAGCAAGTTTGCGGAAGGGAATTTGTAGTCACGATCCTCTGAAATGAAGATTGTGACAATGAGCACAATCTCAGGCCACCCTTCAACTTCATCTCAAATCTTCATCATCAGATAGTCATGATCCTGGCTGAAGGCACACTCCACCACTGTAAAGACATTCCTGGATGACAATCCATTTCCAGTGGACATAGAGACAAGTGTGAGATCTGTTACGTTTTTCCCTGTCTTATCCTTTCTACTTCGCTTTCTCGACCTTATGATTACCTTTCGCCTCATACCTTCACTTTGTACTCTGTTGTCTCGCTGTTCAAGCCCCGCCCGACGACATCTTTTACCCTTGTATTACTCACAACATTCTTGAATGTTCTCTCGACTTCCATGCTTTGTAAACGCTGACTCACCGATGTTCCTCAGCGTTCCACCAAGTTCTATATCTGACTCATCATTGTTCTATTACATTCCATTCTATTCCAGTTGGTTACCACAGCTCGTCTATTTAAACCGTAGCACTCGACCTGTAACCCTAAGCTTGATCTTCTCAATTCAACGAGTTCTTGCAGACTTCGTCTGATCCTCTCGTCTCAGCCTTCGTCCACCCTTCGAGTCCATCTCAAGGGAAGCCCTCTAGTAGCACCATGGCTAGAGGTACTTTGCATCGTCCAAGCTTCCGACACTCCGTCCGCTTGACTCCTTTGAGATCGCGCCTAGCCTACGGCAAAGCGTAACAAAAGATCAAGCTTCTATCTCGTGTGGACTACCTCCGTTGTAGTTCCAATAAACCCCTTGATTCTCGAGCGTGCTCTCTGTGAGCAGATCCCTCGAATCCTTGAACCACCATTGCGTCCCAGCGACCCACCATTGATCCTCGTTGGTCTAGATCATGAGAACCCCCGCCCACCGACCTATCTGAGTCGGAAGCCCCCCAAGACACTGCGTCATCCCCGGATACCAACCCGGACTTAGACCTTGATACTCTCTTTGGACCCAAAGAAGAACTCACGCTTCAACACCAGTTTTTATCTGGACTTACCATCCCCAGAGAACCAACTCCACCCTCGCCAACCCCTCGAGCCCGCAACCCTCCACCGTTCGGAGGATTTCCACTCTCCCACCCACCTCCGATGGCTCCACCCCAACCTGCAATGCCTGCAGCTGCAACCACCAAACCTACCGAGCTTCGTCTCGGAACTCCTGAGGACTTCAACGGATCCTTCGCCAAAGCCGAAGATTGGCTCGGAACTGTCACCTTCTACCTCACAGTTAACTCTGAGGTTTACGACACTGATGCCAAAAAGGTAGCCTATGCTCTATCATTCATGAAGAAGGGCTCGGCCAAAGTCTGGGCTGCCACCTACCGACAGAAAATTCTTGCTCAGGCTACGCTCAACCTAGGGACCTTCGCTGACTTCTGCGACGCGTTTTCTAACTCCTTTGTCCAGAAGGACACCATTGCCTCCAGCCTCCACTGGCTCGCCACGACCAAGATGGTCAAAAACAAGCACGGGAACTACTCCCCTTCCCTCACCGAATATACGGCTCGCTTCCAAAACCATGTCGCTATTTCCAAAGTCACCGACGCTAACGTCCTTATAAGCTAGTACGCCATCGGAATTCCGGAACCCCTGATGTGGAAAATCCAAAGCATGGAGACTCCTCTGGATAAGATCGAAGACTGGTATACCAAAGCTGCCCACTTCGCAGCAATGAAGGAACGAGCTAGAGACCTTGCGAAACGAGGGAGTGGAAAGGTCTTCCACGGATTCCATTCTACCCAGAAAACCACTCCTCCCGACCCTGATGCTATGGATGTAGATGCCATATGAACCATCCTCATTCCTAAACTCACGCCTGCCGAACGAAGACGGTGCATCGAGAACAACCTTTGTTTCCGCTGCCGAGAAGGAGGACACCTTTCTACTAACTGTCCCAAGTTCTCCAAAGGAAAGAAACCTGTGGTCAAAGCGGTTGCTACTTCAGACATTCCCAAGCTGGAGGAAATCCCGGACGATGCCGACGAAGACAAGGATGGGGTAGCGGTTCGAAGAGTTTCATTCTCCCAGGGTTTTTAAAGAGGGGACCTGCCACAACATCTAAGTCCCCTAGTGCCTCGGTATCTGTAACTTCTACTATGAACTCTATGCAAATCCCAGTACAAGTTATTATCCCCTCGCACACCCTGCAAACCGTTGAAACCCGCGCCTTGATCGACAGTGGAGCTGATGTCTGCTGTATCAATTGGGGGTTCGCTAAGAAGCACAAAATCCCCTTAACCAAGCTCGACCACCCGGTCTACACCAAGAATGCCGACGGAACCATTAACACCAAAGGAACCATCTGATACATCGCCAACCTTTTCATTTCCACCGAAGGCCTTGTTCATCAGATCACCTGCCATGTCATGCACCTAAGCAAGGATAACGTGTTCCTTGGAATTCCCTGGCTCCGAAAAGCCAACCCAACCATCGACTGGAAGGAAAGGACCCTTCGGATTGCGGAAACCACCAATGAATCAAAACTCCTCTTCTCTCTCCATCAAGGAGCTTACTTACGACAAGAGAAACTCCTCGTTCCCCCTCGACCCCCACCACGCCATGTTTTCGTTAATTCAGTTCAGGACGAATGCCTTTATGCTTACAATGGGTGGGAGGACGAATGCGACTTCCTAACTCATGCTCACGACCAATTCACCATCAATCGAATCATTCACTGTGGATCACGGTTCATCCCGGCCCCTGTGATTTCTCGACTTTCCATCGCATCAACCCTAGCCCTCTCCCCTGACACACCTGTCGCCTCCTCCCTTCCGGAAGAGTATATTAAGTACAAGGAGGTCTTCGCTGAGGAAGCTGCAAATGTTCTTCCCCCGACCAGACCCTACAACCACGCCATCAACCTCAAAGAGGGTTTCGTCCCCCGTATCGCAAAAATCTATCCTCTTTCGGCCAACGAGTGGCAAGCGACTGACAAATTTATCGACGAAAACCTAGCCTCCAGCAAAATTTCCCCCTCGAAATCTCCACAGGCCTCCCCTTTCTTCTTTGTTAAGAAGAAAGCCCAACCGGGGCAGAAACCGGGCTTACGACCTTGCCAGGATTATCGACGCCTGAACGAGCAGACCATCCGGGATGCGTATCCTCTCCCCCTCCTTCAGGATTTCATGGATCGGATTTGGGGGGCTAAGGTGTTCACCAAGATGGACGTGCGGTGGGGATACAACAACGTCCGCATTAAGGAAGGAGACCAGTGGAAGGCAGCCTTTATCACACACCGGGGGTTGTTTGAGCCAAACGTCATGTTCTTCGGACTAACTAACTCTCCCCCCACATTCCAACAGTTCATGAATGACTCGTTTCGAGACCTCATCGTGGAAGGCTGGCTGTTTATCTATATGGATGACCTTCTCATCTTCTCCCCCGACCAACAAACCCACACTGAGCGCACCCACCGAGTGCTACAATGGATGGAGGAACTCCACCTTCACCTAAAACCCGAAAAATGCTTCTTTGACCGAGATGAGATCGAATACCTTGGGATGATCATCCGCCCTGATGAAATCGCCATGGACCCCACTAAGTTAGATGGGATTGCCCATTGGCCCACTCCTATCTCTGTGAAAGACATTTGGTCCTTCCTTGGTTTTGCCAACTTTTACCGGCGATTCATCCCCGATTACTCCACCATAGCCCGACCCCTTATCGACCTCACTAAGAAGTCTATCACCTGGTCTTGGAACAACTCCTGTCAGTCAGCATTCGACCTCCTTAAGGCAAGATTTGCCTCCCAGCCTGTTCTCCGGATTCCTGACCTCTCTGCCCCCTTCGCTGTTGCCACTGACGCCTCCCTCTATGCTTCAGGAGGAATTCTTCTCCAAGCAGATTCCAACGGCGAATGGCACCCTTGTTCTTACCTCTCTCAAAGTTTCGACTCTACCCAACGAAACTACAATATCCATGACCGAGAGCTCTTGGCCGTGCTCCGAGCACTCAAAGCTTGGTCCCACTACCTACGAGGCTCCCCCCACCAGGTCCAAGTATTCACGGATCATAAGAATCTCACTTACTTCTGAGAACCCCACACCTTGAATCGACGACAAGCTCGTTGGTTACTCGACCTCGCTGATTTTGATCTCAAATTAATCCATGTACCTGGATCCCAACTTGCCGGTCCCGATGCCCTCTCTCGACACACCGACCACTTCCCAAAAGACGCCCCAGACAACTCCCTTGTGACCCTATTACCTCCGTCCCTCTTTGTCAATGTCATAGACATCGCCCTCTCCACGAAGATCTGCTCTGCTTCTGCCGCTGATCCGTTCACCTTGACCTCTCTCCAGGCAGTGGACGAACATATCCCAGCAGCATTTCGTTCTTGCCTTTCCGACTGGCAAAACCGGGAGGGGATCCTTACTTATCAGGACCACGTTTACGTTCCTCCCGAAGGAGACCTTAGATGTGAAATCTTGCAAAGATGCCATGACCACGAGTCTGCCGGTCACCCCAGATATCTCAAAACCCGCCAGCTAGTCTCTGCCGAGTTCTGGTGGCCAGGCCTAGCATCCTTTGTTCGAAATTACATAGAAGGGTGTGCGATCTGCCAGCAATGCAAGGCTAATACCCACCCCGGTACCCTGCCTCTAATGCCCATTCCTACTTCGGCATCCCATCCTTTCCAGGACATCACAGTAGACCTGATCACCGACCTCCCCAGCTCTAACGGAAAGGACTCTATAGTCGTTTGGGTCGATTGGGCCTTCAAAGGAGCCATATTCTGCCCCACCACCAAATCCGCCTCCGCAGCAAATGTTGCCTCCCTCTACTTCCACAAGGTTTACCGACGTTTCGGACTCTTTGATCGTGTGATCTCCGACAGGGGTCCCCAATTCGCTTCGGCATTTGCCAAAGAAATGGGGCGTATCTTGAACTACGACCTCCGCTTATCTACCGCCTACCATCCCCAAACTGATGGCCAAACTGAACGGACAAATCAAGAACTAGAAACTTATCTCCGGATTTTCTGCGGGGACAACCCTACCTCATGGACGGAACTCTTGACTTTCGCCGAATTCACCCATAACCACCGCCCCCATTCTGTCACCAACCAATCCCCATTCTTCCTCCAAATGGGCTACGAACCCAAACCCCTTCCTTCCATTCTCTCTCCCTCCAATCTCCCCACCATAGAACTCCACCTCTCCCAGCTCACCAAGGCCAGGGATGAAGCCAGGGCTGCCCATGAACTCGCTAGGATGACCATGGCTTCTCGAACCCGGCAACATTTCAAACCCTTCGCCCTGGGGGAAAAGGTCTGGTTGGAAGCCAGGAACCTCCACCGCCTCCAAAAGGACCCTAAGTTCCTCCCAAAGCGCGAAGGACCATTTGAAATCGTTAAGGTTCTCTCCCCCATCACCTACTGACTGCGCCTTCCCAAGACCTGGAAAATTCACCCCGTTTTCCATGCCTCTCTTCTTTCCCCTGCCAAGGAAACTCTCGTTCATGGTCCGAACTTCCCCAGGCCCCCTCCTGACCACGTAAGCCCTGAAGAAGAGTACCTTGTGGATCAAATCCTCCGTCATCAGGGACCCCCATCCCGACAGCATTTCCTGATCCGATGGAAAGGGTACACCACAAAAGACGACTCCTGGGAACCCGAGTGGAATTTGAAGAATTCCAAACTCCTCCTACTCGCCTATAAAAAGTGTCACCCAAAGGACTTCCCTCCCCAATCCGCTTAAACTTCCCCCAACTATATCCTCACCACACCATGCCTTGTTCCGATGTTCCTGAACTCGTTCTTCCTGTTCCCCCCAGACTTGGTGGTCCACCGCCTCCTGAGTCTGTTACTGATTCTATCCTTGATTCTGTCTCTTCTCTCACCATCTCCGACAGTTCTGACGGAGAGGTTCACCCCTGTCCAACTCCTCAGCTTGGCCAGCTTACTCCTCATTCTTTGTCTACTGGCGTCTCAAGTATTTCTCCTTCTCCTTCCTACTATACGCCTCCTTCTGTTCTGAACCCCCATGCAATGATCGTCGATGACACCTCCTCTCCCACTTCCTGTGTAGCCACCCCTGGCTGGGGAACCCGACCCGCCATCTCCATCCCTGAGCTCGCTGAACCCCCTGTTCGTCTTGCTGCTTACCTTGGGACCATCGAATCCGTAGACCTCCCCGAACATGCCCATCGGGTACGACCTAACCTTCCCACCAATGC
>JBBPSV010000391.1:0-19683 GCA_038093795.1 Retiboletus fuscus
GTGTAGACAAGGAGAAGGAGGACCAGGAGGATGAAGAGCAGGAGCAGGAGGAACAGGAGGAGCAGGAGGAGCAGGAGGCAGAGGCAGCAGTTAGGGAGGTTCAGGTCAAGGAGCTGCAGTTGGTGCCAGAGACATTCATGACAGGTAGGGAGGGAGAGCATGAGGCATGGATAGACATCAAAAATGAAGGTAAGTGCACTACTGCTTCTACTCAGGACCATGAGTTCAACAATCACACATAGGCATGTCTAGCAAGATGGCTCTGAACCAGCCCACCATGGTCAATTCTCTCAACTTCATGCTTCCTCATATGCTAAGTGGTGTTGATACTGGACATCTTCTTTAGCTTACTGCATCTGATCACAATCTTATCATATTGTAGTCATCCATATGTAATATATGCTTTGTCACCATGTCGCCTGTGAAAAATGTCAAGTGTGCCATTGTGAACATGAACACATTAGTATCTGGATCCTACATTGATACACAAATACTCAGTGCACACAATGAAAATTTATAGGAGTGCCATTCAGAATGGAATATGTAAGTCTCTAGGGTTCAGTCCTGACTTGGATCCACTGAACATAATCCTACCATGATGTGACTTCCAGCTTACCTTCAGCAAACCCTCACCCACATCATAAGCCTGATCAACAGACTGCTGTTGGTGTTTTAAGTGTAGACTCTTCTTCCACCCCCTATCCTTGTTCATTTTTTTTACTTTGTCAGTACTATTCTAGCATAAACAAAGCTGATCATTATAACATATTGCTACCTGGTCTCTAGAGCCTCATTTGTTCCACCCCCATGATCAGCTGTCAGTACCTTAGCACCTAAGCCTCTAGGGTGAGGCTTTGATGCATGCAGTATGTATGGGTGAAGAGCCAGACTGCATCACCCATGCTCAGCCACAAAATACTCCTTTAACCATCAGCAGGCAGTTAGGTACCCACATATGGATATGTAGCCTGGATGATTTGAGGCTTGATATACAAGGATGGAATGGTCCCTGAGTAGACTTTGACAATAAGAGTGGCACTCATCATATTTGCTGTGGGGGTTGAGCTGCTGTCAAATAGAAAGTGGCATTTGAACAGCAAGGTAATGGCATGATCAGACCTGGTACATGTTAAAAACCATGATCTAATAGATGAGCACATAGGTGAGTGAGTCTAGTAGTGCTGTGGGGAGAGGAGAGGAGGCTATAAAGTGTGACCAGCACAACCTCATCAGCAGGAGGGGGGCTGAGGGCCTCTTGCAATCCCCTTCAAAATGATCCCACCCTCCTAATTAAATGCCCAATAAACATGAGATGAATAGTGCTGTGCACTCAAAGAGCTCACCAGGTGAGCTAGAGGAGTTATTGGGCCTTTGATAGATTTGAAAGGCCTGCTTGTCAACAGATGGAGCTGCCATGCATGTGCATGCTTTATAACTGCCTTGGTATGGCAGACAGACATCTGAGTGGATCTATTTTAGCATGTGGGATGTGGCCTGTTGGTATTCAAGATGCAGCTGTGGGGCTAGTAGGCAGCAGTCTGCACTGTCACATGTGACTTGGATGACAAAGATGTGACTTATCATAGCTTGGCACACTCAGATGTGTGTGCTTTCTTTTCACCTTCCTTTCTTTACACTCCCATCCCATCAAGCCAAATCTTGGCCCTCTTCAACATGGCATGTTTTCTTATAGGCACCAGCCATAGGCAGCTTTTTTCATCCCCCTGCCCATGTTGAGCCAAATGCTGACATGCTCAGACACAGTGCATCTTCTATCCACTGGCCCTGGCTTACTTTTTTTGTTGTGCCCTATCTGTATTGAGCCAAACCTTGGCACACTTGGACACAGCACAACTCCCTTCACCTATCCTCTTCCTTGCACATGTCCCCATTGAGCCAAACCTTGGCATGCCTGGACACAGTGCATTTTCTGCCACCCACCTGCCTTTCCCTAGCACTTGTTCCTGTCAAGCCAAACCTTGGCATGCTTGGACATGGTGTGACCACCTCTATCCACCCTCTCCTATACACCTGTCCCCTTCAAGCCAAACCCTGGCACACCTGGACATAGTGCATTTTCTGCCACCCACCCACCTTCCCCTATATGCCTGTTCCTATTGAGCCAAACCTTGGCATGCTCAGATATGGCATGACCCCCTCCATCCACCCCCTCCTATGCACCTGTTCCATCAAGCCAAACCTTATCAGCAAACTTGGGAAGTCTGTAGAGGTCTGTAGAGGTCTGTAGGGACATGTACAGACCTGCACAGACCTGCACAGACTTCCCAAGTTTGCTGATGTTCTCATACTTTGCATGCTCAGCTGTATTGATGAGGCTCTTCATTAGGAGCTAGATCCTGCCACCATAGGTGTAGGGAATGATGATGGACTGCTGTTAGCTGCCCCTCCCATCTCCAACCCCTTCTCCAGTGGCAGAAGTATGCATGAACTTGCCCACAGCTCATTCTGCTTGATGGGGTCCCCAGGGGCTGTCTCTTCCAAAAGGGGTGGGAAGAAAGCCACAGACAAACTTTGCTGCCAGATGAAGCAAGCCATAGCCAAGCTGGCATAGCCAGGTAGATCCTGCATGGCCCTATTCAAATAGTACCCAAAGCCATGTGGGATTACTGTGGGGTTTAATGCCCAAAATCTGCTAGCAGCAAAGAGTGCCTTTGTAGGCCTTCAGTAGCTCTGTACTGTAGTGAAACAGTGGACCTTCCAAGAGGTGATCAACAGGGGCCTTAGGGTGGTTCAATGGGGTGGGCAGTAGGTTGCCTTATCCACTGCATCCCCCTTCTTACTCAGCTTTTGCTTAGCCCACTGGTTGTCCTCCTCAATTGAAGAGGATCAAGTTATCATAGTGCTTGCCAGTCAGCCCCAGGACACTGGGTGGAATCAGGTTCAGGCCCAAATTAGCACACTGCTGCTGGAGGCAGGAGCTAAGGTCCTTAGTAATTGCAGCAAGCACAGGGGCAACTTTACCCCCCTATCAGTTGGTGCATCTTATGGGAGGGTCAGCAGGTATGTTTGTGTTTATCCTCAGCAGTGGGGTGCTTTACTGATTTTAGGCAGTCCCCTGGAAACCTTGTGCATATGGAAAGGAATCTTCTTTTGGTGAAGGGCTTGCTGGGAAATAGGTATGCTAAGCAGATGGCAGGATTTATGAACAGTGAGCTTTTAAGCTAGAGGCCATGGCTAGGCTCTGCTGACAAGGTCCTAGGCTGCTTTGCAGCATATGCACACAAAGCTTTATGGAAGCTATCAGGACCATTTGGACCCCCTATTTAGGCACCACTCTACTCTTCAACAATTGTTTAACAACAGCATCTTCCTCATCTACATATTCAACTGTGGCCCCCACATTGTCACAGTTGGCCATGTAGACAGCACTAATGTTTCTTTTGGCCTTTATGCCATCTTTATCTGTGGCTCCTACAATCCAGCCAAGGGCAGCCACTTTGCTCTTTTCAACCTGGGGCTAGCAATTGAGTTTCCATCAGGATTAATCATCCTTCTTCCATCAGACACCACTTACCATGGAAATACCTTAATATAGCCACATGAAACCAGGCAATCATTCATCCAGTATTGCCCTGGCAGGCTGTTTAGGTGGGTGGACTATGGTTTTATGCCCACCAGCTCAAACCCAAAATGTAGAGGCTTTTTCCCAAAACCCATGAGCAGCACTATCAGCAGGCTGCTGGGATTAGGTTTTGAGTCTCATTTCTTGACTCACCCTAGCTCTTGGGTGATTAAATGTTTCTATAACATATGCTCTACTACACTATGACTGTATGCTTGTATGTGAACACAAACCTACCAACCATGACATATATGAATAGATAGCTATCCAGGACATCCAGCTGAGATACAATGTGCAATTTTCTTTTTTGGATACTGGACAATATACATCCAAACATTGATTTGGTTATCCAGGACACCCAGCAGAGACACAGTCTGCAATTTCCTTTTTAGACACTGGACAATATACATGCACACAATGATCTGGGCATTTAAGATGCCCAGCTGAGACACAGTATATAATTTCCTTTTTTGGATACTAGAGAACACACATGCAAACATTGATCTAGTTATTCAGGATGCTATAATAATGTGAAAAGGACATGAATAAAGATTATGGAATGTAGTGATAGTTGAGAAAGGAATAAAAGTCTAAATAAAAGCAAAGAGATAGAACCACAAAGGTTCTAGGACTTCCAACTTCTGGAAGGGCACAGGAAATTTCAGGAATAAGTTTCAGAATTGCAATTCCAGTATGAAGATTATGATATAGTAATATTGAGAAAGGAATAAAAGTCTGAAGTAAAGTGAAGAGATAGAACTAGAAGGCTTCCAGGGATTAAGTCTGGCAGAGCACAGGAAACCTGGAACTAGTTCTGGTATATGGAACTCAAAAGTACTGGACAATTAAGGTATTGGATGATTGCTCCCATTACATTACAGTATAATACTCATAGCTATTACTCATTCCTCCAACATTTACTTGAGGTCTCAGAAATTTTAGAAGTCACAGAATTGCCCAAAGTTGGTCAGAATCATGTTGCTAAACTAGAGATCTCTTTACTCTGATGCATTGAATTACAATATTGTGGATTGATATATCAAGACATGTAATGTAAATTATCTACTTGTCAATGCAATCCTCCTATCCACACATAATCCTTCCAATGACTTCTGCATCTCTACCTTCATCATCACCACCATTTCTTTGTAGAATTCTTCCAAGAATAAATAGGACATCTTAAGTGTATCTCCAGCTCCTGAAGTTTTTGCATAGCTATTGAATTGAACAAAGAAGAAATATATGAGCTCTTGAAATGTGGTAGAATTAATGGATGAGTGAAAACTTCAATATAAAAAGTGATACCACCAAATCAGCCAGGATTGACTTTGATGACCTTTTTTGGGCAAGTTGGCTTGTAAGTAGAAGCCAAGATACCCTGGACTTCTTTGATGGATCATAACAAAAGTCAATAAGGTTAAGTGAATATAAAAATCATACAGCTGTAGTAGTTCCAAGGCTTCCATGCTTGTGAGTCTGAAAGGGCACAAGAAAAAACTTCACAACCAGTTTTGGGATAATGCTTCCAGGTTCTGGTGCTTCCAAGACTGGAAGTATGGGAAATGTCCAGATGCAGTTCCAGAATAGTGAAACTTGGAACCATCAGAACTGTGTAACTCAAGGTTGAGTATTATCAAATTTGTATATGGCTATGGGAAAGATGCCAGAGCACACAGAACGTCAATCTGTGTATCCTGAAGAGGAGTTATCAGACTATGTACTTTAATTAACCAGGTAGAAAACATATATGAACATTGCAAAGTTTAATCAAACTGCAACCAGTTAAACATTTCTTATTTCTTCACTGGTCTGCTTACTATGTGGCATACCTGTAATTATTTTTGAGCATCAGGCTAGGGGTATGGGATGTGAAACTCTGATATAACAAATCTCCAAAATCCTAAGGTACTAAAATTCAACCAATTTGATTTTTCTTCACTGGTCAAGTTAGAACATATCCTCCTGGCTTGTCCAAGTAGATGGGTGTCATTCCAGTCAACCTACCTGAAAAAGATAACAAGTGGACAAGAGACAACTCAGATGCTAAAGCTTCCAGAGTTTGCAAGTTCCAGAATAGCATCTACAATGTGAAGCTTGGAAGTATCAGAACTATGGAGAAGGGGATTGCACTAACATTCTTTGAGTTGAGCCTTGTTATTAACCATGAGTAGATAATTTACATTAAAGTGATGGTATATCAACTCTACAATACTGTGATCTAATCCATCAGAGGAAAGACATTTCTAGTTTAGCAATATAATTCTGAATAATTTTGGACAATTCCACAACTTCTGATATTTTTGACTTTGAGTGAAGGGATGAGTAATAACTATGGGTAGGATGTTGTAATGTGCTGGGACTGATCATTCAATGCCTTAATCAGCCATATATTGATATTTTAGTTTTTCAAGGTATCCTGTGCAACTTGTAACAATAGTTAATCATAACACATTCTTCCACCATCCCAGTTCCTTTATTTCCAAGTCCCACATACCAGAACTACATACCAGAACTAGTTCCTCAAATTTCCTGCATCCTTCTGGAAATTGGAATCTTAGAAGCTTTGCAATTGTGTCTTATTTACTTAGACTTTACATTGTCATTCCTTTCAGCTTCCACTATATTCCATAGTCTTTATTTGGCTCTGTTTATATATAATATAATACTAGTATGCCTCTGCCTATAGTGCATATACAGCTCTCAGGTAATTGTCATATGAGTACTATTTCAAGAAGGCAACTCCCATTTCAGAAAGCTGACTCTACACATAGCTCCAAAAGGATTCATACAATTGTTTCAATCAGGGTGAACAGAGTTGCTATAAGGGCAGTGGATTGCAGTGACTAAAATTTTTGCCTGCCTCAGTTTTTAACACTCTCAAACTACTTCATCCATTTGTTTCAAAAAAAGTATGCTAACACTATCCTCAACCACAGCTCTTCTTTTGTTGGGAAACTCTAACAGTAAATCATGGAATTCCACAGCCTGGCAAGCCATAACCAAGATTTCTAGAATCCCATGGGAAATGGAAACTAATGCTTCTCCTGAATCACTCTCCAGCCATGTCAATGAATGGACAATCTCTATTGCTCAGAGTGTCAAAGTGTATACTCAGAACCTCTAGTCCCAATCCACTCCAGAAGAATGCCTTAACTATTCAAAAAAAGGCTTCAAGGGTAACAACATACAAGGGCATATAGCACAGCAGAGCTGGGTTAACCATCATTGGAATAGGAATTGGAAGCTGAACAGCATTATTGATGAGGTCCTCAAGGAGCATAAATCTGGTCCTTATTATATATTAACATGGTTCAAAACTGACAAAGTAAGTTCACTCCTCAAGTCTATCATACACTCAGTTGACCTAAAGACTTCACAGCTTCCATCACTGGAAGCCTCTCAAGTTCTTAATGTCATCTCCAGTCCTTTGACCTATTAGCTTTTTGGCAAGAATGCATTTTTTCTGGATGGAAATATGACTTTTATAGAGCCTGCCATCAATGACTATGTTGAAAATCTGCTTGTGAACACTTGGCATAGATATTGGAAGGGTCTTGTTCAGAAGAGAAATGAACTGGTAAAAAAAAACACTGTGATAGAGGAGGAATGAAAAAGTGTGTATTTTATTGAATATGATGATTATTAATAATATCCATCTAGTTCTCACTGCAAAAGGTTCCAAACCTACTGTCAAGATGATTCAGTCATACCTGGTTTATCTCCAGTCCCTCATGACTTTGCTGATCTGGTACAATAATCCTGAGAACTTGAATAATCTAGAAAGAAGGAGAGACATGATGGAGTATATGCTGGCTGCAGCCAAGAATGATCATTCCAAGCAGGAAACAATTGAGAGTAAGGAAGTCCATCTCTGATAAATAGGGTTTATTGCTAATGAATAGAAATATGGAGATACCAAGAGTATTGCATGATGCACTCAAGAAGCTCACATCAGAAAAGGATATCTGTGACATTGAACAGCTCTTCAAGCTGCTCTCAAGGACATTGACACAGAAGTCCTAGAAGTTGAGTTATCTGATGTGGAAAATATCAAGATTGCCTGGAAAGAGGGTATTGAGGACCTGAAACATCTCACAAAAGAGCAGCTATGGAATTCTCTCAGTTTAGACAATTATTTGCCATTCTTCCAGAAATATACTAATCCAAATGCAGTGTGAGAACCTTGGAGCAAGGAAGGGGTGGCATGGCTAGCTGATCTGAAGAGCTCTTGGAAGTCTCTGCAACCTCAATGGCATCAACTTGTCAGGATATTCCAGATCCTTCAGTATGCCTTTGTGGGTCAGCCTGTCCTCCTCATGGATGGAGTTGGGATTGGAAAAACCTTCCAGGTTGCTGGCTTTATCACATGTCTCATATTCTTTCATGCCTGTTATGAGACCCATGGTAGGTTTCTGGGAGCCTTTGGTAAGTCATTTACCATTTCCCTCTCCATTATACTCTTTTTCATCCATGCTGATATGGATCATGACAGTCCATCAAAAATGGCAGGGAAAGAAGGGAAATATACCAAATGTTTCCTTCCTTATAGTGTACCTAGTGAGCCTACATAACCAATGGCAAAAGGAGATAGAGAGGTTCCTCCAACATGATATATTTGATCTTCTGCCATATTTCAGGCACTTCATAACATAATGAGAATGGTGGAGTTGAGTGAAGCCCAGAAGTCAATAGCAGTCATGCCAGTAGATAATCTTTGCTACAGATATAGTATGTAATCAGTATATTTCATTCACATTGCAGACTTAGGAATGATACTATGATCCTGATAGACAATCTAGGATGACAGCTTGATGGTCTTTATTCATCTGGTTTGAAATGTCAAGGATATCCCAAAGCCATCCTTAGCATATAGTTCTATGGCCAAGAAAATGGTTTTTGGACAGAAATTCCTCAGACTCATCATAGAAAGTTCAACAAGTTCCATCAGGTTGTGCATGCACTGAGGAACAAGTCTAAATTGATGGTTGCCATGACAGCTACCCTGTTATGACACAACTTCAGGTTAGATTCCTTCTTCACCCAATATCATTCAGTTTCTGATCCTTCATCATAGGATCTCTGGATTCTTGGCAGTGTCCTTGACATTGAAGATTTTGCAAATAAGAACAAGTTTGATGATATGAACCATGAACTCAACTGTACTCAGACAAAGGACCATTGGGAGGAAAAAAGATCCAACACATCAGGTACTCACCTCCATGAGCTGCTTGGAGGTGAAGACCTAGATTCTGAACTTCTGAACTCAGAATTGCATCTCAAGTTGCAGGAGTGGGTTCCTTGGCTCCAGGAAGTATTTCAGAAGCATGTCATCTGATGTACCTTGGATTCAGTGGATTGTAACAATCAGAAAATATTTGGTTTATCTCCATACTATCAATATCTAATGCTCCTAGAACTTTGTGACTGGGAAAAGGAGTGTCTCACACTCCAAACCCATGAACTCATAGATTCTGCCCCAGTAGCAACCCTTGCCAGCACTGGAAAGATGTGTGAATAAAAACTAGTTTATTTGATGATGGTTGAGAAGTCTATCTTTCACCTCCACACTTCTATACAGCATTTCACTGCAGCTTGCTCCATCCATTTGTGAATCCACACAATAATAATGAGACTTGGGTGACTGTGAAATCCAAATCCTTGGAAGAATGGAAGAACAAAAAACAGCCAGCAAAGCTCAATGCCCTTGCTGAAATAGTCACCCATCACCTCCAGAATGATGAAGCATTGCCACTCAAGGTCTTGGATGATGGAATTATTATCTCTCTGGATGATTCCCATCCTACATCTTCCATGCCTCCTGCAAGCAAAGAGCTTGTGCCAATGACTGCATCATCATCTTCTCCATCTTTCCTAGTCCTAATCAAGTCATTCTTGATGTAAGTTCTCATTCTTTCCATGCTGCTTATTGCAAGTTATGCATTACCCTGGATAAGTCTTGAAGCTCTACAGGATAAATGCATACAACTCAATAGAAAGACTTCACCATTGAAGAAAAAGAAAGTTCTAAAAGAGTTCAGAGCCTTTACAGGGAATCATGGTTCATGCATACTTGTCCTTTCTTCTGTTGGTCTTGTTGGCTTGAATCTGGCATATGCCAACATCATAATCATTGTGGTGAGTCCAATTCAACCAGTTTGATCACAAGATATGTTGACTATTGCCCAGGATACCCTTTGATCAGCACTTGAGGATAAACAACTATGTGGGAGGATCTATCATTATCCTCAACAAAAGCATGTTCATTTCTACCAGCTGGTTGCCTGGAGAACCCTGGATGTATTCCCTAACAAGGGAGCAGCCCCATCTGAGGTCTCCACCTCAAGTTGCAAAGTTAGACATGAGAAAGAGGAAGAGGGCACAGATGAGAATGAGGATATTGGAGAGTAACATGGCTACCTTGGTGGAAAGATCCTAACTGTAATTAGACCTTCACTCTGTAATTTCCTACACAATTGCTCATCCAAAATTCAGAACTTCAGAAAAATACCCATAGCATGAAATACTCCAAAAAATTTCTATTACAATGGTTGAGGAAACAAAGAACAAGGGGAGATTAGAAAGTATGATAGACAAGCTTCATGTTGTCATGCATTTTCAGAGCCTATCAGAAGGATAATATATAACATTACACTTGATGGCACTTTCATAAACCATTTGAGAGGTGTGATTGGAGGATGGGTTGGTGACAAAGGAAATTTAGGGTCACAAAACAACACTTATTGGTAGCTGACTATCTGAGATTTCAGGATTGCTCAGGACCAACTTTTGAATTCTCTGATTAGTACTTCATAGTCCCCCTATAGAGCTTGGTCCAGTTCTATTATCTGCCTGTCTATCATATCCCATATCCAACCTTATCCAACCTATCTGATGCTAGTCCAATAGTCCACTTCACTTGGACTTCCGATTTGGACTTCTGAACTATGATACATTTTACTTACGACATCATTCCATCTCCTTTAGTATTAGTCCTGCTTTATATTCTTGTCTGAACCTGTGTCTTGCTTGTGAACACAGCTCCAGTCTTCAAACATCCGGACTTCTGAACTACTTACAAATCTGATACTACTGCTGTTCCTTTTCTTCATATATAAATCTTGTAGATACACATGTATTCTTCAGTCCAAATATCAACTTAGATTATTCATCTCTGATCCATTCTCTGAACTCTCTTGCCTTGACATTGTTTACGACATTAAGAATCCACTCCGAACTTCAACCCTCTGAAATACTAGGACCTGAGACCATGGCAAGGGCGCAGCACTCCGACCCAAGTCGCTGAAGCCAAGTCCCTTCAAGTCCAAAATCTTGGACTTCTGAATTAGGAAGTCCAGACCTAGATTGGTCTTCAGAGGAAGCTCAGACCAGTCTATCTTCGACCATCCAACTCAGTCTTAACACTGTCTCAGTGTTTTCCACTGCACACCATGGCAGGCTTTCAATTTACTTACAATAGTCTCATCATTGTTGTGTAAAGTTTTCCTATATTGCAAGTGTTATTATGCTATAATCCACTTTTGCACTGTCACATAGCAAATCACTCTGTTTTCTAATCACCATCATATCAACTATATTCTATTTCTTTTTGTTGATCCATACCAATTCAAAAGTGCAATTTCATAACAGAAGATCCCAACATCAATCTCTGATATCAGCCATCCTGAATGCCAGGAGCATAGTCATCATATGTGGCAAGCATAAAATACCAAGCCCATAAAGCCATGATATGTCCTTACTGTTCTTTTTCTGGGGGCAGGAATTTCAGTTGCAGTGGGCATTCCAGATTTTAGAAGCAAACAGACCATTCCTGATCTTCCAAAGTTAGGAAAGAAGAAGTTGAAAGATATGTTTCAGCTTTCAATGATCACTGCAAGTTTTCCTGGTCAAAATCCATTTTAGTACTTCCAAGGCTCTGACTGTTTTATGTACCTGGCAGGATGAAATCCAGAGACACTTTTTCTGTCAGTTTGCCAGAAGCCTTGCCCAACTGGCAGAAGAAAGCCAACCAATACTGTTTCACAAACTTTTGAAAGCCCTATATGATCATGAGGCATTGGTCCAGATGTATACTCAAAACATCGATGGCCTCAAAAAGAAAGCAGGCCTCTCTACCTATCATTGTATTTGTCCTGAAGATAACCTCCACAATATCCAGTATGTTCCTTTATATGGAGATCTTCAACACCTCTACTATCAATGTTGCCATATGATGGAGACACTGAAACTCTACCAAGACACACTGATGTTAGGAGGGTTACCCATCTGCAGCTCTTGTAGTCTCAAACAAAAGGTTAGAAGGATTCTGGCATGTGCATACAATCTGTGCCATTTATAATTGCAAATGTCATGCTGTACAATCAGGAACATCCTTATGCTGACACCATCCTTGAATTTCAAACACAAGATCTCATCCATACCTCCCCAATAAATTATTTGCTCATTGTTGGCACTAGTATGCATATGATCAGAACTCAAAGGGTGATTCAGATGTTTTTCCAACACATTCATCAAAACCAGCCTCCTAATTTCTTTCCTTGAGTTATTTATCTTAACCTTGAACTCAAATAGCCAAAGAAATGGGATGGAGTTTTTGACTTATGGGTTCAAGCTGACTGTCAGCTTTTGGCCAATACTTTGCTAAACAAGATTGAGGAGGAGCAAGCAGCCAAACATGCCATCAATGGCTCCAGCCATATGGAATCTATGAAACAGTAAGAATTATTCTTTTGTTTTGCTCATGTACTTCGTTTGATCATCCAAAATTCAAGGCAAGAATATTTTGTGGACCTGAATACTGCAGAAAATATTCCAAAGATATGGTGATTCCATCAAATATGCCATCAATGTAAGACTGAAAGTGAAATGATCTGACCTAGCCTATGGATGATAGTGCAAGGTTGTTCCCACTACTGGTCTTTCATATGGAGCAAATCTCCAATATTTTGAATCTTGATGGAAAGTTGATGGATGCTGTACAGCTCCTTGAGGTGGCAGTGATGATGGTGGGGGATAGAGTCTGGTTAACTATGGCAAAGTTTTACATAGAGAGGGTCCATGAGCTTGTAAAGGGGCATGTAGAGCTAGATTTGCACCTAGGCTTCTTGATGGACTGTATGGACTTTATTGATAGATACATCTGAGTCTTCTATCTAACTACTAGTAGTACCAATAGCTGTTATCCAATGAGGCATGCTAGATTGCAATACCTGAATATCTTATTTATTTTATTTCAATGCATGAATACAGTATAATGACCTTATTCCAGCTTGATAATAACCAACCATACCACATGGTTCCTCCATCCCAGTTCTGGCACCTCTGAGTTCCCCATATAGGAACTACCATTTTGGAACCAGTTTTGGATATTTCCTGAGCTCTTTCAGAACTTGGAATCTCTGGGAGGTTTGCAACCCTATCTCTTATTCACATAAATTTCAGACTTTCATGCTTTCTCTTCTTAATTTGCATATCCTAACATCCTGTACATCTGTGCATTCATACTTTGTAATGATATTGGATATGAAAGCAACAAATTGGTGATGGTAATTTACTAGTGATAAGACCCAAGATGAGTGATTTGTGCTTGGAAAGATTTCTCAGAGGTTTGAATATGCCTGCACATCCCAGTCAGCTGGTGCACATTGACAACTCAAAAGAAAAAAGAAAGGGAGGAAACACACCAGCACACTCAGTGTCATACTCAAGATAGTAATAGTCTACATTCACATCATTGAACAGCTTGATCATGATTGCATTGTAACTGCCCTCAGAGAAATGGATTGAATACCTAAAATTCCCTCAACAATCATGCTAGTCTTGTGGATGTGTCACAAGGCAGTCATTGTACAGCTGGATGTATTCACTGAGGAGGGCATCTGAGCCCATGCCTTCTTCTTTCATCCCCTTGAGCATCAAGACACTAGCATCTGGTGTAGCATGACAAGAATGATCATGTATGTGTGACCCATGAGCAGAAGACCTGAACTGATGTCAGCATTCTGGCTTCTCAATGAACAATGGCCACCCTTACCCATAAACATAGCTATCATGATAAACATCCATAATATGCTTGTCATTAGATTTTGGAGTTTCTTTGAGTGTTCAGCTTCCTGAACATCTTGTTTAGTCTTGACAGCATGCTCAACATCTGTTTGTGTTGGCAAGGAAGCAAGTTCCATGATAGGTTTCGAATGTATCTCAGTAAATTTAGGACTTGAGGCTGTGAGTAGACCATCAGCTAGACAGAAACATCATGAAACAATGTTCACATATGATTAGACTTCAACTACCTGTAGATATGTGTCATCATTGCAAGGCTCTGCAATTGCATATGGTGATTGAGCAGCATGAGTATGATGTGCCAGTATCTGGAGAACTGGGGGTGATGTTTGTCAGTGAAGTCTGCATAGTGCTTGATCTCATTGCAGTAGGACACAAACAAGATATTCTGTCATTGAGAAAGTGGCTTTGCATGGTTTTGCACTAGAGGAAGCTATTGGGAATCATGTCAGGAAGAGTGAATGAGGAATGGAATGGCCAACTCAGAGTATGCAATAGGACCAATGCTGCTCATAAAACATGAGATTGAATTGCCTAGTATAATAGAAGGGCAAGTGTGGACTTTGTTGTAAGCCATCAGGATTAGACTATTCATTACTCAAAGTGACTTATATGGTCAGATTAGATCAAAGTTCATCACACTGGGGTAGATGATAGGAATTAGGATTGGAAAAAGACCCTACCAATTGTTCTTCTATGCCACTAGGCAAGTAGAGGATGTTTTTGCTTCATCACAGACTTCATACCAGCTATTCCAACTGACAGTGAATAGTATAAGAGGAGCTGCAATGGTTCTTCACATCTTGAAGTGTTTTGGTGACCTGGACTGCATTTTTGACCCTTCCAGATTCAATAAAACACATGATATAACACATGTTAGTAAAGGAAATGATGGAAGAATGACCACCAGAAGCTTTGGGTAGGTTGAAAAATTGTTTGAACCATAGTCTAATAATAGTAGCTTGGTTGAGACCAGTAGAATAAGCAATTTGATGGGGTAAGTAACCCAATTCCAAGACAGAGAGAGTATTGTGGATTTACTCAACAGAGTGCAATTTCATAATGGCCATTGTGGGAAAAATGATTGTGTTTGCATTTGTTTATATCATGGCAGACCTATGACACATCATGTGACACAATTATTATGTAATATCCCCTTGCAACATACAGTTCCTATACTTTAGAGTATCAGTAACAAAACTGATGCAATGAGTACCCTTCACTAAGTCTGGAATATCTCCTGATTTGGAAAGAATTACTTAAGCAACCTATATACCATCTAAAAGCCGTCGGGGCTTTCTATTGATGCCTAGGTTAGAGGGTCTAGCATTAATACTTTGCCAGATATTTACTCCACAATCAAAATGATGCAAATATTGCATCAGTTTTGTTGCTCACTGTAGTTGAGGATTTGACCCATCTCCTTGGTGAAGGCAGAGGTGAATTGGGGACCCCTATCAGAGATACCTTGGTTGAATAAACCAAAGCAATGGTAGACCTTGTGGAAATAGAGTGATGCAATGTCTGTGGCAGAGGCATTTTTGATAGTGGCACAAAGAACTACCCCCTTACAAAGCCTGTGGTCAACCCAGACCACAAGAGCATCCTTGCCATTGGATGGAGGGAGATTGGTGATGAGGTCCACAGTGATTTCCTGAAAGGGACAGGAGGTAGTGGAGGGAATGGGGGTAAGGGAAGAACAGGTAGGGTGGGTGTTTGCCATGTTTTGCTGGCAAACAGTGCAACCATCAATGTAGTTGCAGACAATGAAGGCCAAGCCAGGCCACCAAAACTCAGCAGATATGAGCTGACTGTTATGCTTGGCCTGGGTAGGGTCGAGCATAGACTCAAAGGGGAGTTCTGGGACTAAGGAGTACCAGCGTTCTTGACGCTACGGTATGACTAAGAACCTTCAGGCAAGGTATCTGCTCACGAAGAGCACACTCAGCATCGAAGGATATGATGAGTCCGAGGAGGACGAGTCTTATCCCGGTCTTGGGAGATTGAGCGTAGGAGTTATCTCAAGAGTAAGATTGAGTAGCTCTAGCTTGGAGAATACAAGCATAGAGACTAAGGTTTATATACTCGAGCCATAGAAGGTTGTAGAATCATATGGAACAAGTGGGAAGAATGGGGAACAAAGGGAGATATGACTCAGGAAGCGGAAGGACTCGGGATGAGTCAAAGCAAGTCATATCTGCTGCGGATCTGTCAATCAGTGTCAATCAGAAGCAGCTGTCTATCAAAGATTATCATGAAACAAGGAAGCGGTCGGAACGACCCGAAGCGACAATGACAGTGGAGTCATTAGTCGGAAATGAATATATGATGTGGTCCGTGGGAATAGCGACCTATGTGCTGTGCAAGACGAGTCTGGGTAGCGCCAGACGAAGTGGATAGTAATCTGCTGAGACTAAGCTAATGAAGAAAAGAAAAAGAAGTAAATGGGGCCAGGTCAAGTCGTAACACTGACAAGTTTTGAGGTAACCCAAATGGCCAGCAGTCTTGTGGTTGTGGCAGCAGCAGAGGATGTCCTGACAAAGGTCTCTGTCCAGGAGAACGTATACCCAGTCCTGATAGGTGAGGATGCCTTTGCAGTTTTGCCAGTCAGAAAGGCAAAAATGAAAGGCAGAGGGGGGGTGCTCATCATTTGCTTGGAGGGAGATAAGGGTGAAGGGGTCAGAAGAGGAGGCTGTGCAGATCTTGTCAGCAAGGGCCACATTGATAGTGTTGACAAACAAAGAAGGTGGCAGCAAGGTGACCTGTGTATTATCTGTGGCTGAGGAGGGAAAGTGATCTGGATGCCAAGAGAGAGCATCAGGACCAGAGAGAGTGGTGCTGGGGATATGGATAAGTTTGAGGTCAAAGTCAACAAGGTCCAAGAGCCACCTGGCTTGCTGACAGTTAAGGATATGAGGTTTATCAAAGTAGGTGAGGCTTTGGTGGTCAATGAAGACCTGGACTTGGTAAGGAGATCCTCGAAGATAATGGTGCCAGGCTTTAAGGGCACACAGGATGGCAAGGAGTTCCCAGTCATAAACATCATAGTTTTGTTGGGTAGAGTTAAAACTTTGGGGGAGGTAGGAGCAGGGGTACCATTCTCCATTAGCATCAGCCTGGAGGAGGATCCCTCTGGAGGTGTAGAGGGAAGCATCTGTAGCTACAGTGAAGGGGGCAGAGAGGTTGGGGATGTGGAGCACTGGTTCTACTGCAAAGTGCTCCTTGAGAAGAGTGAATGCAGAGGTGCAAGATGCATCCCAGGACCAAGTGGAGGACTTCTTAGTGAGATCAATGAGGGGGTATGCAATGGTGGAGTAATCAGGGATGAAGTGCCTGTAGAAATTAGCAAACCCCAAGAAGGAGCAGACATCTTTGACTGCTTGTGGAGTAGGCCAGTGAGCTATTTCATCCAACTTGGTGGGGTTCATGGCAATTTCATCAGGCTGAATGATCATTCCTAGGTATTCCACCTCAGAGCAGTTGAAGAAACACTTGTCTGGTTTCAGGTGTAAGTGGAGTTCTTCCATCCACTGAAGGACATGGTGGGTACATTTCATGTGGGTCTTTTGATCAGGGGAGAAAATGAGAAGATTTTCCATGTAGATTACAAGCCATCCTTTGGCAATTAGGTCTCGGAAGGAGTCGTTCATGAACCATTGGAAGGTGGGGGAGGAGTTGGTGAGACTGAAGAACATGACATTGGGTTTGAATAATCCCCAATGGATGATGAAGGCAGCTTTCCATTGATCTCCTTCCTTGATCTGTACATTGTTGTACCCCCATCTTACATCCATCTTGGTAAACACCTTCACTCCATGAATCCTATCCATAAAGTCCTGGAGCAAGGGGAGTAGATAGGCATCCCTGATAGTCTGGGCATTCAGCCTGCAACAGTCCTGACATGGGCAAAGTCCAGGTTTCTGTTGTTACATTTCTTGATTTCACACTCTATGGACACTTTTACTGCATTCTAGATGTTTGTTGCCCCTTGTGGCTGATTGTGGCTGCCAGTTGTTTAGCAGTATTTACAGCCACTTGACTTAGGCCTCAGAGTCCACTGTTGTGCTTCCTTGGTTACTCACAGTGGACTCCAGGTCAGTAGCTCATTGTATTTCGCTCAATATCATTCTTGGTTACTCACAGTGGACTCCAGTGTGCCCCTTGAGTCCCCTATCAGTGGCTAGTCCACTCCCACAAGTGTTCTGTGCATATCAGGTTATGAGCCCTGCACTCTAGTCTCTTATCGCTCAAGATTGCCTCATATTGATGCCTTATTGACTATACCACTCCATTCGTCCTCATTAACACTCTTTGCACCATACCATTCATATCTATCCATCATGGCTTCCAAGCAACATTCACATCACATTTTGCCTCTCATTGGCACCAACTATACCACATGGAGTGAAGAAATGAACGCTTGATTGAGTGAGTTCCCAAGCATGAGCTGAAATGTGATGCTGACACCTGATGGGATTCAACATACAATATGATTGATTGACTGCTCAAAATGCATTTGGTGAGTTACTATAGATATTGTGGCCAAATTGCTGATCTATGCTAGGCTGTCAACTACTTTCTTGGCTTGTCCAATCACTGAGATCTTGAAAAGTTGAAGCTATTAGGCTATGAGTGGATGGTGCTGCAAGATCACCATGTCATTCTCAATGTAAGTGTTGTATGTCCACACCAAGCATCAACCAACTTTCTTAGTCACCTTATGATACTTATGTAAGTCTGTTTCACCATCCTGCAGTGATATGGTAAGGGGAAGGGGACCTATATTGCAGTAGTTGCAGATGTCTTCAAGGTGCTTCTGAAACCATGCTTCATCATCTGCAGTGCAGTGAGTATACCTTGCTCTCATCCTTGATCTCATCCCTACCATCCTCACCTTAATTCCTTCCTCATGCAACAACTCATAGATCAACATGACAACAGCAACAATATGCCATGGCACTGGAACATGATAACTGGAATGATGGCATACTATGATAGAACAACAACAATGCAACAGCATAACAACAAGAGACAATAATAATATCAATAATAGTGAGTACACCTTGTTCTTGTTCTCACTATCCTCATCCTACTCCCTTGCTTGTGCAACTGCTGCAATAGCATGGCAAAACATGACAACAATGGCACCTGATCCTCACTTAGCCTATACTGTTCCTCATGGAATCACTGCAGCATGATGATGAATGATGCAACATGGGATGACAATACAACAACTCAGATGTACAGGATGATGACAATAGCATGATGACAGTTGCATTGCCCTTATTGATGTGTAGGAGTGATAATACAACCTGGACAATCATGCATATTGTGTAGTCACTTCTGCATGTGTGAGTGACAAGTCTACAGTTATGATAAGAGGTGGGTATGGGTAGCCAATTTAGCTACAGACACCCATACATAGGATGCTGTACCTGCAGCATGGCCTGTACAGGTTCTCCTTTCTTCTGTAACTTCTACCTATGAAATGACATATTGAATGAGCTGGGCCCCTTGCAAATCCACCTAGGTGATGCCTTCCATTGTTAACTACAATAATGTGGTCCTCTAGTCTCCTCTCTGATTGATACCAGCAATGGCTGCATGTGATCTGAGCTGTGTGATCTTTTTTCAAATAATACCATTCAATCCCATGTGGTTTTATCAGGCTATTAAATGATACAGGGTGATGGCAATTGTGAGGATCTACATACTATACAGTGACTTCCAAAACCCTTGGAATGCCTAACCCCAAACTGGGGCATGAAGCATCCTGCAAACATGCATGGGAATTTCACTTAGCTTTGGTGAGAACAAATAAAGTACAAACCTGTAGCTACACCTTTGTCCCAAGAGTCATGTGATTTGGTTCAGTTGCCATGAAGATATGTGCATTTCAAAACAGCAACACCATTGCAATAGTTTTGCACCTGCTAATATTCTGGGTATATTAGTACTTGGTATAGCCTCCTTTTGCCTTGAGCGCTGCCTCAACCCTTCTAGGCATGCTTTCAATCAGC